>PVHX01002881.1:0-75178 GCA_004024805.1 Geosciurus inauris
CTGCCCATCCCCCACCTCACCTGCCATCCCCCACCTCGCCTGCCTGTCCCTCACCTGCCATCCCTCACCTGCCCTTCCTCCACAGCTCAACTACCTGGTCCCAGCCACCTGCTGCATCCTCATCCTGTTTGTGTTCGACCTGCCGGCCTACACGTCCCCCACCAACTTCCCTGCGGTGCTGTCCCTGTTCCTGCTCTACGGGTAAGGGGCAGCATGAGGGGCAGCATGCAGGGGCAGTGTGGGTCAGGCCAGTGCCACCCATGACCCTCCTGCCTGTCCACAGGTGGTCCATCACACCCATCATGTACCCGGCCTCCTTCTGGTTTGAGGTGCCCAGCTCGGCCTATGTGTTCCTCATCGTCATCAACCTCTTCATTGGCATCACGGCCACTGTGGCCACCTTCTTGCTGCAGCTCTTTGAGCATGACAAGGTAGGTGGGCAGGTGGCGATGGGTAGGGGCAGCCTGGGGGCAGCAGCACTGAGGCTCGCCTGGGCCTGCAGGACCTGAAGGTGGTCAACAGTTACCTGAAGAGCTGCTTCCTCGTCTTCCCCAACTACAACCTGGGCCACGGGCTCATGGAGATGGCGTACAATGAGTACATCAACGAGTACTACGCCAAGATTGGTGAGGCAGCCCCGCGGGCGGGCCCAGGGGGTGCAGGCACGGGGGTTGGGGCCAGGCCTGCACAGCTGCTGAGCCCACTGCCCGCAGGCCAGCTGGACAAGATGAAGTCCCCGTTTGAGTGGGACATCGTCACGCGTGGGCTGGTGGCCATGACGGTCGAAGGCTTTGTGGGCTTCCTCCTCACCATCATGTGCCAGTACAACTTCCTGAGACAGCCGCAGTGAGTCCTGGGCCGTGGCAGGTAGCCTGACCAGCTCACCTACCCTGCCCTGGCTACAGCGAGAGGGCTGAGGGGATCCTGCTGGGGATGGGTGGCAGGGGGGACAGCCTGGCCAGGCACTGCCCACCCTGTCCCCCCCAGACGCATGCCAGTGTCCACCAAACCCGTGGAGGACGACGTGGATGTGGCCAGTGAGCGGCAGCGAGTGCTCCGTGGGGATGCTGACAATGACATGGTCAAGATCGAGAACTTGACCAAGGTGGGCCCTGGGCAGCGGGAGGGTGACCGGCCTGGGAAGGGCAGACGGGGTGGGGAGGCCATGGCTCAGCAGGGCGGTGAAGCAGTGTGGGCCAGGCGGCTGGGCGGGGCCAGGCAGACTGGCCGTTCCTCTGCCAGGTGTACAAGTCCCGGAAGATTGGCCGCATCCTGGCTGTGGACCGCCTGTGCCTGGGCGTGCGACCTGGCGAGTGCTTTGGCCTCCTGGGTGTCAACGGAGCGGGGAAGACCAGCACCTTCAAGATGCTGACTGGGGACGAGAGCACCACCGGGGGCGAGGCCTTCGTGAACGGGCACAGGTGCGCCGGGGCGCCTGCGGGGCGGGGTGCCCGTGTCCCCCAGGTGCTGACGGGCCTGCCTCCCCAGCGTGCTCAAGGAGCTGCTCCAGGTGCAGCAGAGCCTCGGCTACTGCCCGCAGTTCGACGCCCTGTTCGACGAGCTCACCGCCCGCGAGCATCTGCAGCTGTACACGCGGCTGCGCGGCATACCCTGGAAGGACGAGGCGCGGGTGAGGGGCGGGGCGGGGCGGGGCGGGGCGGGGGCGGGGCGCAGGTCCGAGCCGAGCGGACGTCCGCCCGTCAGGTAGTGAAGTGGGCGCTGGAGAAGCTGGAGCTGACCAAGTACGCGGACAAGCCGGCCGGCACCTACAGCGGCGGCAACAAACGGAAGCTGTCCACTGCCATCGCGCTCATCGGGTACCCCGCCTTCATCTTCCTGGTGAGCCCGCCTTGCTCTTCCAGGTGGGGGGTCGGTCCCCCGCCTCGTCTTCCCGGTGTCGCCAGGTGGGATGCCAGCACGGTGGCTGAACGTGACTCCCACCCCAGGATGAGCCCACCACGGGCATGGACCCCAAGGCCCGGCGCTTCCTCTGGAACCTCATTCTCGACCTCATCAAGACAGGCCGCTCCGTGGTACTGACGTCGCACAGGTAAGCCCTCCGCCCCGCCCCCCCTCGGGGCCCCTCGCGTGTGCAAACCCGGGTGTCTCCTGCAGCATGGAGGAGTGCGAGGCCCTGTGCACGCGGCTGGCCATCATGGTGAACGGACGCCTCCGCTGTCTGGGCAGCATCCAGCACCTGAAGAACAGGTGAGCCAGGGCGGAGTGCCGGGTGCCTCTGGTGGGCTCTACAGGGCTCCCGGCCATGGCTCTGTCCCACCAGGTTTGGGGACGGCTACATGATCACCGTGCGCACCAAGAGCAGCCAGAACGTGAAGGACGTGGTGCGGTTCTTCAACCGGAACTTCCCAGAGGCTGTGCTCAAGGTGGGCGGGGCCTGGCGGGGTTGGGAGGCCCCTGGCGCCGCAGCCCTGACCTCTCCCCTACCCCACCGCAGGAGCGGCACCACACCAAAGTGCAGTACCAGCTCAAGTCGGAGCACGTCTCTCTGGCCCAGGTGTTCAGCAAGATGGAGCAGGTGGTGGGTGTGCTGGGCATCGAGGACTACTCGGTCAGCCAGACCACCCTGGACAACGTGAGCAGGCTGGCGCTGAGGGGGGCTGCAGTGCTGGCCCAGGCCCACCCCACCCACCCACCTGCCTCTGCCCCTAGGTGTTTGTGAACTTTGCCAAGAAACAGAGTGACAACTTGGAACAGCAGGAGACTGAGCCACCCTCGGCCTTGCAGTCCCCCCTGGGCCGCTTGCTCAGCTTGCTGCGGCCCCGGCCAGCCCCCACTGAGCTCCGCGCACTGGTGGCAGACGAGCCCGAGGACCTGGACACAGAGGACGAGGGCCTCATCAGCTTTGAGGAGGAGCGGGTGAGCAGCATGCCACCATGGCCACCCCAAGGATCTCATGACCAGGGCAGCCAGGCCAGATCTGCAGGGACCCAGGCCACGTAGGGTGTCGGGCTCTGGGATGGACAGGGGAAGACTGGCCATGGGGATGTTGCTGGCCAGAGGTCAAGGCAGCAGAGAGGGACCTGTACGTACTGACGACTAGAGTGGACAGGAAAGATGGGACGGGCAGAGGAGGGAGACCAAACGCAGAGTCCACAGCATGCTGTGGTTCTGAGGACTCAGAGGTGGGGAGCAGAGGGGACCAGGGCCTATGTGACACAGTGGCTGCTGGAGTGGGCAGAGGCTTTGGGGAGCCCAGGCTTGGAGAGAACATCCAGTGGGAGGTGGAGGCACCCAGGCCAGAGGCCCAGTGTGAGCACCCTCAGCCCCACTGGGGTGCTGGGGGATACCTCCCGAGCCCGGCCTGTTCGCTCCCCGCCAGGCCCAGCTCTCCTTCAACACGGACACACTCTGCTGACTGCCAGGGGCCGAGGCAAGGATGTGACTGTGGGCCCAGGAGTCAGGTGGTGGCTGAGGCCCCACCCATGCCCCTCAGTGCCCACTTGCCAGGCCCTGGAGAGGGAAGTTCAGGATCAAGGGCTTTGCGCCTTCTCCAGCCACCACCGTCCTCAGCCCTGCCCCGCGGTCACACAGCTGCTCCTCCCCGATTGTGCCAAAGGCTGGCCCGGCCCTGGGCTGTGCACACCCTCACCCTGCTTTGCCTTAAACCCTTGGGGTCTGCCCTGGCCCCTGTCCTTGCCCAGCTCCGCCAACCCTTCTCTGCAGCGGCCAGGTCAGGCTGGCTTCTTTTTCACTGACCCTGATGCCACGGCTGCAGGGCCAGTGCTGGGACTGTTCACCTATTTATTTTGCTTTAAGAAGGGGCTCCCCTGCCCTGCTGTCAGGCAGGAAGGTGGCCACCCACGGGAAGCTGTGGACGTGGCTGGGACTGCCTTGGCCACTGGCAGAGCAGCAGTAATGGACAAGCTGGCCCTGCTGGTCAGGCGAGGGGCCAGTCCCCTCCCTGCCCCCTCCAGCTGCCTTTGCTCTCCCACCCAGCTTGGCCCCTGCCCGCAGCTACCTGGAGCCGGACCTGTACAGAGCGCACAGATGTTTGTTTTCAATAAATAAGCAAAACTCTCTCGGGAGTGTGTGCCTGTGGTGGGTGGGGGTGCCCACGGGCCACCAGGCCTGGTGATTGCCACCACTGCTGCCTGGCCCCCGGCGGCACTTCTGGAATGGACGGGCTGTGTTGGAAAAAGTCCTGAGGGGCCCAGGTATTAGGCCAAGGTCAGCTGGATCAGCCTGGAGGAAGGGCCCAGGCCTCAGATGGAGAGGCAGGCAGGGTCCATCACTGTTCCCTCCCCCACCACACAGCCCAGGCCCTGCACTGGGCAGCCCTTAGGCTTCCTGGAGAGGCCTCTCTGGTGGTGTCCACGGACAGGCTGGTGGCTGTGGGGGGAGGTCTCCACAGAAATGCTTGCTGCTGGGCCCCTGCCCATCCCTCTGAGCCTCCCCCTCCGCCCCTCCCACCCCAGGCCTGGTGCCCGCAAAGGGCCTGCTGTGGTGCGTGCTGGGTGTCCGGTCTGGAGGTCGGAGGGGGCTTCCAGGAGGAGATGACACTGAAGTCCGAAGGGAGGGAGTCACGGAAGGGAGAGTAGGGACAGGCGTCCAAGGCACACGCAAGGGGGCCCATACAAGGGCCACAGGAGCCCAGGAGCTGAGGTCACTTGAGGTGGAGGACAGCAGATGAACGGTCTCCAGACTCTCCATGTGGCTTGGCCAAAGGTCAGACTCTCAGGTTATTCAAGTGCCATGGGGCAGGGTCACAGAAGGCCCCTCTGCCGGGTACTTGGCTGGCACCAAAGGGTGCAGGTGGGGTGGGATTTGCAGTGGGAGGGAACTGGGTGACAGGTGTGGGTCCCTGTCACTCCTGGAGGCGTTTGCTGTGATAGCTGCAGGGCCCTCCTGGAGTCTCCAGAGGCTGGGTTGGGAGGTGAGGCTGGGTCACTGGGCTGTGTCCCAGGCCCTGAGGGCAGGCAGCTCAGGAGGGAAGAACGTGAAAACGTCCAGGAATGCCCGCTCCACTGGACGGGGACAGGGGTAGATTTGAGTTCAGTCAACTAGAGAGGTGGGCTGCTGCCCACAAGGCAGGACCTTGCGGTTGCCTCTAGTGACCCTGGGCCTTATCCTGCAACTGCAAGGAGCTGAACCCTGCCAGGAAGAGGACCCTGAGGTCCAGAGGGGAACGCAGCCGCAGCACCCTGTGAGCCCCCTGCTGAGCCACGCCCAGCTGACTGCTGCCCTGCGTTAGTGACAACTTGCAACAACCCCCACCATTTTTTACTGAACACAAACATGCAGAAAAGTTGGGAGAACAGTGCGCCCCTGCGGGCCCCTGACCAGGCCCAGGAGGTTGGACTGCAGCAGGTAGCTGGGCTCACATCTCCATCCACACCTTTCCTCATGCTGACCCATGAAAGTAGGCAGTGGCCCCAGGGCTGCAGCCTTCCCTCCTGAAGGTGACAACATCCGGAGACAGGGACGCGGTCACCGGCTCCTGGGTGTGGCAGGCATGCCCTTGACAGCTTTCAGCAGTCCCAGGGTCCAGCCGGGATCTTGTTCCTATCCTGCCTTGCCCTGCAAAGTCTCCTGCAGTAGCCTCACTGTCTGTTCTGCCCCTCAGCTAGGACAGTCCACAAGGGCCGCCTCCCCCCTGGCGGGCCCAGTCCATCTCTCATCAGAAGCAGGCTGGACGTGTGGCAAAAACACCAGGGGTCTTGCCATGGCCACAGGAAGGTGGTCCCAGGTCCTGTGCATGGCCTGTGGTGCTACAGATGGTCTCCTGGCCAAGATGTGGCCACTCTCTCAATGGGAAGGGCCCCTCGCTCTCTTAGACCTGGGAAGATGATGGCAGGTGCTTCCTGATGGCAGGGACAGCCTGGCCACCACCCAGGAGCGGGGTAGGGGCTGCAGGGTGGTCACTTTCTAATTGCTCTCCTTTTTGCACTCACTGGCATTTTTCACTAAGAGCCCCTTGGCTTTAAAACACAGCAGTGCAAGCTTGTGGGTTTTACATTGGTGCGTGGTCCAGGCCTCGCGGTCACCCCTCTTACTGAGGCGGACTAGCATGATGTCCCTCAGTCCTCCTGCCACGCATGCTCGCTCGCACTGCCTGCAGGGGTCCTCTGGGTCCTTCTGATCTCTCCTAACAGGCTTTGAGGGAGTCCTTGCTTCCCCATCCTTCCCGGGACCCGCCACCTCTCCAGGGAGCCGTCTCAGTCCACCTGGGGCTGTGCTGGCCCATGCACTGGGTGCTCATAAACAGTGGACGTTACCCCTTGTAGTTCTGGAGGCTGGAAGATCAGGGTGCTGGCATGGTGAGATCCCGGGGAGCGGCTCTCTCTGGTCCCAGACTGCTGTGTCCTCAGGTGGAAGGGCCTGAGCATGGTGGGGCCCTGTCCTGGGGGTGCTTAGCCCCTCACAAGGGCTCTAGTCTCGTCCTAATCGCCTCCTAGCACTTCACCTCCAGGGACTGACAGTGCCGGGCAGACCCTGGCTGTCTTTTGGGGGATGGTCTTTTGGAGCAGGATCTGGGCATTGGGTCTGCTCTCTGCTGGAGGGTGTCACTTCTAGGCACTGTGTGGACAGAGCTTGGAAATATCTGTGCAAGCCCCCACCAGTGCCCCAATAGCACCCCAGCACCCCAGCTTCCCCCACAGGTCGGGGTGCCTTCAGAGCAGGGGGTCACACCTCATGCAGCCCCCCGGGGGTCTGCTCTACATGGTGAAAGGTGGGCCCTGCAGGGCATTGAAGAGCTTAGGTACAACCCTGTGGTGGCGCAAATTTCTGTCCTCTCTCCTTTGAGACATTTACTGTGAACGTTAGAAAATCCACACTGCAGATGGACAACAGGCACAGATGGACAGGGTGTCTGTCCTACTTGCCAAGGGCACCTGTGGCCGGCTCTCCTCCACAAGCAGAGGCTCAGGATATGCGCTAAAGATGACTTTCTTTGATTTCCTGGGGGTTTTCCCTCTCTAGATTAGTTCGCTGTGGCTGCGGTGCACAGTGCCACATGTGGAAGGGGGCTTGCAGCAACAGAAGTCTGCCCACAGCAGGGGCTCAGATGTCTGAGACCCAGGGGAAGGCAGGCTGGCTCCTCCCGGGACCCAGCAGCTGTGTCCCAGGCCGTCTCCTGTCCTGGTGTGCGGCCTGGGCTCTCTGCCTCGCGTTCATGCACTGTTCTGCGTGTGCATCTCTGTGTCCAGATGTCCTCTGCCTTTTTTTGTGGTGCTGGAGCTGAACCCAGGGCTTCCTGCCTAGGCAAGTGCTCCATGCCAGTCTTGTTTTTATAAGGACAGCCGTATTGGATTGAAGCCCACCCTGATGGCTTCGTTTGAATTCAATCACCTCTGCAAAAAACACTATCTCCAAATAAAGGCACATTCTGAAGTCCTGGGGGTTAGGACTCCAGCCTCTGAGTACGAGGGGTCACTCTCCAGTCTACACTGCCACTTAATCTTGTCAGACGCTCACAGTGGGCACATGGGACCCATCCCTTCCGTCCTCTACTCTGGACACACCAGGGCCCTCCTGTGGTCAGGGACGGTGGTGGGGCTCACTCCAGGTGGCAGAGGGACCTGACACAGTGCAGCAGGACGAGGGTCCTGCCAGCCTCAGAGGAGCCATGTCTTGCTGCAACTTGCCCCTTCACACCAGTGTGCAGTGAGACATCACTAGACACACTGCTGCACCACTGGTCACGTCTCCTGCAGAGGTGGTCTACTACCATGCATTGAACCCACAGGTGCTCTACCACTGAGCTGTCCCTCTAGCCTGTTGAGACACGGTCTCACTAATTTGCCCAGGCTGGCCTCTAACTTGGGATCCTCCTGGCTCAGCCTCCCAAGGTGCTGGATTACAGGTGTGTCCCGCCATGCCTGGCCACTGTTCGTGTCTTCTGTCCATTCTGTAGCCTTTTTTGTGAATTTTGAAGGGTGCCTTTATAAATGTACATAAATACACACGTGACATTGGGCAGGTGTGGAAGAGCCTCAGCAGCTTCTCCCTGACAGTGGTGGGTCTGCCAGGGACACAGGAAGCCAGTGCCCCTGACTGTCGGCAAGAAGCAGCCCTTGTGGGTGGAAGGGAAACAGCCTTCAGCAGAGAGCACAAGCTCAGGACTCCAAAACATGTTGGAACCACACATGGTCAGCTTCCAAGACTTGTGTGCAAGCCCGTGCCAGGAGCCCTGACCAGGGGTGGGTCCAGGAAAGGGGTTGGGATGGGCTACGAAAGGGAGGCAACGAGACAGCCATCGGGACTTGATGCTGGTCACAGGGGTCCCTGACGTGCACCACAGCCCTGGCCAAGAGTCAGGTGAATGAGCAGGCAGGTGTGGCACCTCCAGCCCCACTCTACAGCTCCCGCAGATGCCACCCCACCCCAGGGAGAAGGCGGCCAGGCCAGTGCCACTATGGCCACTGGGTGGCACCAGGCCTGCATGCCACACTGGGTTTGCTAGGAAGCAGGTCAGGCCTGGTGGAGGGAAGGAGACTCACCCCGCCCAACACACGCCTCACCCACCACCACCACCACCACCACCACGGAAGGAACACCAAGCTGTGGATTCCGGAGGAACCGGGAGTCCTGGGCAGGGCACTAGGTATGCATCCGCGGGCCGCCTGCCACGCCCTGGCCTTTCCTTCCTGCCAAGGGTTACTCTGCAGGCCCCTAGGCCAGCAGCTTGTGCCCTCTGCCCCCTGGTGCTGTTCAAAGGCTAAGCATTAAGAGGGTGGGAAACCTGCCCCTAGCCTGTGTGGAAGGACGGGAGGAGTCCAAGGCGGCCCACAGGGCTGGGTGAGATGCCAGGCTGCGAATCAGCCCTCAGCAGTGTGGAATGTGGGCCCGCCCTGGGGAGGGAGGGCTCTCCACACTCTGAGTGGGTGGGAGGGGGAGTCTCTCCCTGGTGGGCTCATCACCTGGTAATGTCCTGATAGGCAGAGGAGGAACCAAGCCGAGTACAGAGCCACCCGCTGGCCCTCCAGGCTGGGGACTTAGACAATGGGGCATGCGCTGCAGGGAGGGCTGTGGGCAGGTCCTGAGCCCAGATCATGGTGCAGTGGTCCAGACCCAGAGCTGCCCCTCCAGGCTGGCACCCACCCCACCCCTTCTGGACCCTGGGCTCTCCTGGCCTCCCAGTTCTCTGGTCTGCCTGCACGCTGGCTCTCCAGTGCATATCCCAGGACCTCAGTCTTCTGGCGTGAGCCAGCCTTACACAGCTACTGCCAGCCCCCAAGACGCAGGCACCCATGGCCCGTCATGCTGGGACACCCTGAGAGACTCACCTTGCACAGCAGCCAGCTCTGAGCAGTGATGAGGTTCATGGGCCTGACTAGGTGGCTCCACAGGGCGGGCCCCAGGCTGGGGAGGGCGGGGCACCCAGGAGACTTAAAGAGTTCCCAGGTCTGGGCCCAGTGCCCTGTGCCTGATGCCTCAGCTCCACCATGGCCGAAACCACCAAGCTCCAGCTCTTTGTGAAGGTTCTGGGCAGGCTGGGCTGGGGGAAGGGGAGGGGGCTCTGTGGGTTCTGCTTTCTGGGGCAGGCTGAGGCAGGGGTCTCCCCAGCAGCTTCTGAGCCCTTCCCTGTGGTGGGCTGAGTAAACTGGGGGCTGTCTGGGAAAGGATTCACCCCCTAAGGGGGTTGGTATAACTCCCATCCCCCTCCCAGTCCTCCTGGAGAAAAGCCCCTTGGTGGGAATGTGCTGGTGCCCCAGGCCGCCTGTGTGGCAGGCCTGACTGGAGCCAGGCAGCCCCCAGCATTCAGATCAGAACCCAGATCTGCAAGCAGTAGGTGTCAGCCACCACCCCCTGCCCCAGCTGGAGGGGCATATGGGCTGCTATCTGCTGTGCCCACTCTGGTGGCGGAGATCACTCAGAGAACAGCTGGTGGGCCCACCTCACCCTTGCAGAATTTGGGGCCTGGAGCCCAGGGGCCTAGCCTGTGCCCAAACTCCAAAGAAGGTTCTGGGGGCCAAATCCCAGGGCCAGAGTCCCTCCAGGCTCCCAGCTAGCTGCCCTGCACCCCTCCTTACCTCCCAGGGATCAAGCCAAGGGCCCTCACTGGACACTTGGAGAGGCCCTGCCCAACCAAGCTAAGCCCTGGCAGGGCTCCAGCCTCACTGGCAGTGGGAGCAGAGTCCCACCCAGGCTTGTGGCAGGAGTCCTGAGTCTGCTCCCAGCTGGAACCCCCTGCCCCACCCCCACCCCAGGCCAGCGAGGACGGGGAGAGTGTGGGGCACTGTCCTTCCTGCCAGAGGCTCTTCATGGTCCTGCTGCTCAAGGGTGTACCCTTCACACTCACCACCGTGGACACGCGCAGGTGAGACACCAGCCCACACCCCTCCCTGGCCTCTGCCCGCCTTGGGCCAGCTGCTTCCCTTCCACCTGGTGCCCACAGGGCGCTGGACGTGCTGAAGGACTTTGCGCCAGGCTCACAGCTGCCCATTCTGCTCTATGATGGCGACGCCAAGACAGACACGCTGCAGATCGAAGAGTTCCTGGAGGAGACACTTGGGCCGCCCGAGTGAGGACCGGAGGGGGCAGGAGGCAAAGATGGGACCTCAGGACGCAACCTGGGAAGGTCACTTTCGGGGGCTGGAGGCACGCGTATGACCTGAGGCCTCACTCCCCCAACCCCACAGCTTTCCCAGCCTGGCGCCCCGTTACAGGGAGTCCAGCACGGCGGGCAACGACGTCTTCCACAAGTTCTCGGCATTCATCAAGAACCCAGCACCTGGGCAGGACGATGGTGAGGCGTGGGCGCGTGCGTGGGTGCGGGCTGATGCCCGCAGGCCAAGCCCTCATCAGCCCCTGCTTCTAGCCCTGTACCAGCAGCTGCTGCGCGCCCTCGCCCGGCTGGACAGCTACCTGCGCACGCCCCTGGAGCATGAGCTGGAGCGCGAGCCAGAGCTGCGGGAGTCGCGCCGCCGCTTTCTGGACGGCGACCAGCTCACGCTGGCCGACTGCGGCCTGCTGCCCAAGCTGCACATTGTGGATGTGAGCGCGGGTGCGGGGCGGGAGGGCCGGGGGCAGCCGTGGAGCTGGGCCCTGACTGCACCCTGCGTCCTCCCGCAGACTGTGTGCGCGCACTTCCGCCAGGCACCCATCCCGGCCGAGCTGTGTGGTGTCCGCCGCTACTTGGACAGCGCACTGCAGGAGAAGGAGTTCAAGTACACGAGTCCGCACAGCGCCGAGATCCTGGCAGCATACCGGCCCGCCGTGCGCCCCCGTTAGCGCCCCCGCCCCTGTCCACCCCGCGCACTTGGGTGCAGCCCCATAAAGGCATCTCTGCCTCCAGTGAGCGTGTCCTGACATCTAAGGGCCCAGAGGCCCACGATTACTACCACTCCAACCCCCACTCAGTGTGTGGAGACACTTGGGTCAAGAAGACCATCCCAGAAGGCCAGGACTCCAGTAGGTGGGGCCCGTCCATCCTCCTACACAGAGTAGTACACAGGCCTGAGGCCTCCTGTCCATGTCACCTAGGCAGAGGCGTCAGGGGGACTGGATTGGGCTCCCAAACCAGTCAGGCCAGGGTGGGGCAGGGTGCCCTGTATGGCCAAGGAGGGTGGGGAGCAGAGGCCTGTGGAGCTCAACCTCAGGGCTCTGGGCCAGGTGGGTGGGGAAAGGCCCACATTCCTCAGTCCTCCCAGGCTGCAGGTCACTGCCCTCCACAGTGGTTGCCTTCCACACATGCATCTGCATGGGCTGTCCTCCCAGGCCCATGCCAATGTGGGCATGAGGGGCCTGTGCGCTGCCCGGTGGGGAATAAAGGGGGTAGGACAGTGTTCCAAGCCTTCAGGAGCCTTGGCCTTGGGCTGGTCATGCCGGAATGGCTGGACTGGTCTGAGAGAGCTCAGCTGTCCCAGATCCAGCCAGGAAGAGCCTCCTCCCAGGAGCTGGGGCTGGGTGTGCTGTTTACACCCTATGCTCCCAGCCCAGGGCACTGGCCTAAGGGGGTTCCCGTTCCCCTCCCCAGGCCAGCCCCCAAGAACAAGAGCCTTCATGTGATGGAGCCCTTTATTTTATAGGTCAGGGACTTGGGCAGCAACCCTACTCCTGGCCACAGCAAGTGGGCCACTATAGGTGGAAGTCAGGGTGGGGTCTCAGGCTGCTGCTCGGCTCACCAGTGGGCTCCTGACAAGGCCCCACGTTTGCTGTACTTCAGATTTCATCAAAGTCTACACCACCAGCCGGTTTCTTACTGAGAGAGAAGAGGGGGTGATCCAATGGGGGTGTGGAGGAGGATATAGGGATCCAGGTTAGGAGGAGCAGTGGGCAGGTACCTTCTGAAGCCAGGGTTGATGAGGGATTCTCCTGGACACCGTTTCCTGACCCCAGGTCCAGGACCACCTCTCTGGGGATCAGGGTCTGGAGAAAAACAGGAAGAGGGGCTTCTGAACCCAGGAGCACTCCTGGCCTCAGCCCTATCTGCAGACAGATCCTCTCTTCAAGCATGAGGCCTGTTTTGGGGGGAGATAGTTCCAGAGGAAAGAGAACAAACCCAACCTATCTCCCAGGTCCACACCTTACCTGGTAAGAAGAGCTGAGATCCTGCTGGCCGGGGGCTCTTCCTGGGGCTGGCAGCTGTCTTTTCCACAGCTGGAGAGAAAGCCCGTGGGCACCCTACTCAGTGCAAGGAGGCGGAGCCCGACAGGGACCCCAGAGACAGTACAGGTCCCAATGCCCAACCTACCTGCCAGCAGCTGCTCCAGGCTGCACACACGCTCTGCCAGACCCAGGGTCAGCGCCTGCAACCTGGGGGCTGCCTGTGCATCCGGCACCTTGGAGAGGTCAAAGGCCAGCGTTGATGGGCCTCCTGAAAGCGTCAGGGATGCTCTATCCTCCTGAAAACTCACAGTCACCCCTTGCCGATGGCAGGCTTCCCTGGGAGAGGAGAGGCACAAGGTGCTGTGACCAGACCCTCACCCCCCCCCCCCCCCGCTCGCCACCCACCCCTCCTCCCTGCTCGTGGCTCACCTGAACCGGGAGGTGATGTCCTCCGCTGCACTAAGACCAAAGCGGGCTTTCTGCAGGGCACAGGGAATTGTCACCAGCTGCCCGGGACCCAAGGCCCGCTGGAAGGCCCCCAAACCTGCCCGCCCCCGGAAACACCTGGGATCTCAGGCCAACTTTAAGACTGCAGCTGCAGCGCCGGGAAGGGAGCGCTCATGCCCTTCGGGGGTCACAGGTCCCTACATCCTACGGGAGGCTGCGCTCAGTGCCGGGTGTGGCAAGCTCCCAGCCCCGCCCGGGCGCCGTTACGCACGAGGGCCGCCAGGCCGTCCGGCGAGAAGCTGGCGCTCCAGAGCTCCGCGGCGTCGGTGACACTGTGCGGAAGGACCTGTCAGGCGCGGCCGCGCGCCGAGCTCCGGCACCTCACACCCCGGGACCCCACTCACTAGAGGTTGAAGCCGCCGCGGTCCGCGTCCCCACTCTCTTCCGGCTCGCAGTAGCACACGAAGCGGGGGGGGCCCGGGCCCGGCGGCAGCGTGCAGAGCGGAGGCGACAACGGCGGCGGCACCATGGCAGATCCGCGGGCCCGGCCACACGGGGGCGCTGGATGCGCGGCCCTGAGTGCAGGCCCAGGGCGCCTGCGCGGAGAAGTGGCCTGAGGCCGGAGCGGCCGACGTAGGGCTTACGGCGCCGGCGCGGGGGGGCGGAGCCTTCCCGGGGCGGAGCTTCCAGCGCGGGGTGGGGCTCGCTCCGGGAATGGGCGGGGCTTGACATGAGGCTGGCGGGGCGGGGCGGGGCTTGGTGCCTGGGGGCGGGGCCGGGCCTGGAGAGCGGGGTCCTCAGCCTTGGCGCCTGCCGCCAGGCGCTCTGGACGGGATCCCGGCCCAGCGCTGGACCCACGCAGGGGCCTATTCGGGCCTCGCCCCCTCCTGCGCCGGTGGTGCCCAGTCCAGGGTTCCCTCATCAGCGGCGCGCAACCCCGCGCTCTACCCGAGGGCCGCTTCTACCCCCCACCCACCCACTGGTCCCCGCGGCCTCCCCCACGTGCATCTCACGTCGCTTTAGAGACAAAGCGACCCTTCCCAGCCCGGACGAGCCCAAACGCGGTGAGCAAACGCGGCGGCGAGTGCAGAAGGCCTCCGCGGTTGGCCCATCTGGAGCCAGCGCTCCTGAGCATGTCCTGTCCCTCAGGACACCGTGGACGACAGGCAAGGCCTCTGACCACCGGAGCTTGGGAGATCCAGTGGGAGAGACAGTCAACGTGACACCTTCGGGTACGGCCAAGCTCCTGGCGGAAGCCCTAGCAGAACCAGATCGCTGTGGATGGGAGCAGGTATCTGCTCGAGCTCTGACTTGCAGAGGAGAGTGCAGCCTGGAAAGGGGGATCCTGGGAGGGGCCCTGCTGGACAGGTCTGCCCAAGACTTTGCAGAAGGTCTGGAGTGAGGCATGGTGGCCTTGGGGAGGGCCGTTGGTGGGTTTGTAGGCTGTCAACCTATCTCCAGTGTGCCCTCTAAGTGTGCCAGCTAAGGTTTCCTGGTTTGCGCCCCTCCAGGCCCGCATGGCCTCTGCTGCAGGGCCTTTGCACGGTCTGTCATCTGGGCCTGGCATTTCCCTCCTGGCTGTTCTCACCTCCTACAGGTCTTTCCTCCAGTGCTACCTTCTCAGTGAGGCCTGAGAAGAATATTTCAACACCTGCCTGACTCGCTACCCCTCTCTCCTGCTCCGTTTTTAACTTTCTCTGCTTGTCAGTACATGAAGTACATTCTAGCTCACTCATGGCGGTAGCACCCTCTAGGATGGCCCAGGCACTGTATGATCCCCGCCCCAAGCTGTGCCTAGTGGTTTGCTCCTAGCTACTTGAATATGGTGGAAGTAATGGCTGTCACTTTGCGCTCCCTCCCAACCTGCTCACCATGACAAGGTGCCCCAGGGAGACCTCAGGTGGCAGAGCGCCATGGCCTGCCCACCCCCTGGGAGCTGGGAGGCATCCTCACCAGCATCCCTGCGGCTCCCCGCATCTGCTCCTGCCAGGGGCCTGTGCCTATGGGGTGATGCAGCCGAAGAGGAGGGACTCTCCTCCAGAGCCCTCAGGGGCACAGCCAGACCACACCTTGGCTTCAGCCCCGGAAGGCTAATTTGGTACCTCTAGCCTCAAAAACTGTGATAATAAAGGCGTGCCTGTCATTTGCATGGGTGTTTTCCAGTGCTGGAGGCTGGTGCTCTACCATAGAGCTACGAAGCCAGTCCTTTTTATCTTTTAATTTTGTTACAGGGTCTTGCTAAGTTGCTCAGGCTGGACTTGAATTTGTGTCGTGCACCCCCTCCTCCACAGGAAATCCTCATTCAGCTTCTCCAGAAGTCTGCACCATAACTGGCCTCAGGACTAGCAGCAGGAGTCTCTACAAAAGAGTTCAATGTAGTTACAGTTCCTAGGTCCTGTTGCTGTCTTCTTGGCCGCCGGCCTGGAAGAGACCAGCACTCCAGGTGCTGATGCCCCTTTCTGGTTTCCCACAGGTGTCCATGGACTAGTGTAGAAACAACATAACAGTTTACAGAACCGTGTCTGCAGATGCAGAGTGTGGTAGAAGGATGGGTCCTTAACAAGGCCTCTGGCCTCGGGCCTGAGCTTCACAGAGATGTTTATTTCAAAGAGAAGAGAAGAGGTTCCTAATTGGGCTCCATGGTGACAGCTGGCAGGGGAGGAAAGAAAGGGGAGAAGCAGCTCTCCCCTTCTCAGGCCCTGTCCTTGAAGGGTTAGCCCAGAACAGTGAAAGAAAACGCTGCTTCTGTGTGAACTTCTGCAGACTGCGAGCTTCTGAGCCCCTCCCTACACACTGGGTATAAAGTTCTGAAACTGCCTGAACTCGGGGTTCAGGGGGAATTAATTGATTACAGTGAAAGCTGTACCCTCTGAACCAAGTGCAGTCAAATAGACCTGCTTCCTGTTTCCTATCTGGTGTCTTGCCTCCTCTGTCCCTACAACACTTGTGACCCTCCTGCCTCAGCTCCCAAGCAGCTGAGATTACAGGTGTGCATCATGTGCAGCTACAAATGCATGTTTTAAGCCACAAATTTGTGATAATTTGTTACAGTAGCCATAGGAAATTAATGCAAGACCAGGAATAAAAATTAGTTCTAAAACATGAGAACACCGAAAACCTACATTGGAGTAATGACGTGAGTGAGAAACACGGCTTGCCAGCCAGGGTAAGCACCTCCACCCTTCCCTGGTGAGCAATTTTATTTCTGTGGATATGGGTACCTGTTACTAGATGGGAAATGAGGAGGGTAGGGCCTCAGAAGCAGAGAAGAGGAGGGTCTTGGAAGGCTCCTCTCCCACCTGGGCTTGAAGTCAACCTGTGGGGGGGACAGGGAAGATGAAGGGCCCCAGGCAGTGAAGAGGAACAAGAGGTACAGAGAAAGGGCAGCTGGAAGGCAGGAGACGGCTGGGCTTGAGGTTCCAGAGGTCAAAGGAAAGTCCAAGAGAAATGGCATTGGGCCAGACTTCAGAAGGGGGAAGAAGTGAGCTAAGTGAATGGTGAGGGAGGAGCATTCCAGGCAGGGGGCAGCCTGTGCAAAGGCTCTGGGGCAGGCTCAGGGCTGGCATATTCAAGGGACAAGACCAGGACTACCAGAGGGAGACCTTTCAGGGCAGACCCATAAGAGTTTGACCTTACTCAGTGAGATGGGACCCACTGGGTGCAGTCCTGAGCAGAGAGGACAAGATCTGACATATCCTATGAGTCCCCTGGGCTGCTCTGGTGGAGAACTTGCTGCCGCTGTGTGGCCAGAGCTGGGTGGTGCAGAATGTGACAAGTCCTAGGCTGGACTGTAGGGTTGGAGGGTGACCACCCCTGACCCCTAGTGGCTCCCAGGAGCTGCCTCAACCCAGAAGGAAGGGAAGGGTGTCCCTGAGGCTAAGTAAGGCTGCCTGTGCCTCCTCCCTCCAGACCCTTCTGAGGTGGTAGCGGGGGGCAGAGCCCAGGGGACAAGCCCTCGAGCAGGTCCACAGGGAAGCCGGCCCTGCCTCTCTGCCTTAAGCCCCCACTGCTGCCCTGTCTGCACTTCCAGCCCCTCTCGCCTTGGTCCTCGTCAAAGCTGAGTGGCAACTGATACGTTGAGTGACTGATGGAGTGAGAGCTGGAGTGCAGACGCCTCTCCGGGTGGGTGCCGTGCAGTGCCCAAGCACAGCACGCAGCCCGCACAGGCACACGTGGGCAGGACCAGCACGGCCAGCAGGTGTCGGGGCACCAGCGGGGCTGTCTGGGGTCCGTGCAGTGGGGAGACTGCTTATCCCTGTGACCCAAAGATCCCAGTCAAGAAAAGACATGGGACCTGCTAAGAGTGCGAGCATGCGTGTGCTTGTGTGTGTGCGTCTGGTGCTGGGGCACCCAGGGCAGGCCGGGCACACGCACCACCACTGACGGTGCTTTTCAATAAAAAATTTCAACCAAGTGAAAAGCAGAAAGGTAGCACGAGGAGCCCCGGTGGGGTATTTACCACCTTGTTGACTGTGGAGCACTGTTGGTCCCTCGGTCCTTGGACGTGATCGTCTAGGGCTAGGCAGTTACTTTGGCCCAGACACAGGGATACAGTGCGGCACAGGCGTCACGTTTAGGGCCACTTCATCAAAGGGGTGACAGACGAGAGCCTCGGGAGGGGCTGGCAGACGAGCCAGGGAGCAAGGCCCTCAGAAGCTGCGCTTTGGCCTTGTTAGGATGGGCGTGGGAACAAGTCCCGCAGAGCGCTGGCCAAGCCCCTTGAGCCCAGGGCTCTGCATAGTGGTCATTGTCTGTCTGAGGGACGTCAGACGCCTGCCCTGTGCCAAAACTGGGGGCATGCACCTGCGCGGGGCCTCGTGTCCCTCTTCCTGGCCTGTCATCACTGGGGAAGGTCATGGAACTGTCATCCGACCCTCAGATCAGCTTGTGGGCGCATGTGCCACTGTGGGGACACGCTGTGTGTCCCTAAGCCTCTGGGAGACAGTGTTGAGCCTCTCTCTAGAATGTGGAAGAAGACTGGCACCTCTGGGTGGGGCGCCAGAGCTGGGTGGGGGTGAGTGGGAGGATGGGGGGGTGGAAATGGCTCAGACGCACTCAGCCTTTGTTGGAGAGGACCCTGAGGCCCAGGCCATGGGCGGTGTGTCTGGGCAGCTGAGCGAGGGCCTCCACCCTGGTCTGGGTACACAGGTACTGCAGGGAGCCAGGACAGCCTTAAGGCCTCCACAAAGCCCAGCCTTGTCAGGAGGAGACCCAAGGAATTTCCAAAGAGGGATGGACTCAGGATGAGTGGGCTCTTGACATGAAGAGAATTCCAGCACAGGTGCAAGTCGTGGGGCTTTATGTAGGAAAGCAGATCCAGCCTGGAGGGGACTGGGCTGTCGGGAGGGCAGGAGGTGCCTCCGGGGTCCTGGGCTCTTCCTTTCTGATTTGCTTTTGGATTTTGCGTTTGGATTCATTGTACATAGATGGAGCACAGCTTTTCATTTCTCTGGCCTGGCTCTTTCAAGGTGATGAGCAGCTGTGGGAATGCCATCTGTGCAGCACTCACAGGTCCCCTGGCCGAGTGGCCTCCGTCACCTCGTGGGAAGAAACACTGGGAAGCCCCTCAGTTACAGGTCTCCTAGGTAGCTATCTGCCTTGCCCCATCTCTGTCCTGTGGGCTCGGGCACAGGCTCTTCCTAAGTGGTGACTACAGCACCGCCAAGCCTCAGACTCCCAGGGAGTGTGGCCTGGGCCAGAGCCCAGCAGGTGGAGGGATGGTGGGGGGTCTCCCTGCAGGTCCCTCGGTGCTCAGCTTTGGTGGGTCCTGGGCCCTGGGGGCAGGGCTGCTGTGCCAGGGTTCGGCGGCCACCCTCTCTCTGCTCCCCTGCAGTAAACGCACACCACAGCTGGCTTCCGAAGACCGTTTATTGTGCTTGGGGGGGAAACCCCGCAAGAACGGGCTGGCCCTCCAGGGCTGGATCCCTCACTGCAGAAAAAGGAGCAGCTGCGGGCCTGCTGCCTTAGGCCTCCTGGGCCCTCCCCGGCCCGGGGCCCCCCACCCACCGCCGACTGGGCCATCACCCCGGGGGAGGGACCCGCGGTGCAGCCCCGCCTCGGAGGGAGGGCCCGCGTCCCGGCCCGGCACCCACCTGGGAGAGCGCGCCGGCACACTGGTCTGCGGGAGAGAGCGGTCTCAGTCACAGCGCAGGGCCCTTCCCTGGGCCCCCGCCCTCCCCGTCCACCACGTCCTGGGCACACTCTCGCCTTTTCCTTGGCCCAGAGTCCGGGGCTGCCCCTGGACGTTCTATCCCACATCAGGGATCAGTGGGGTGACCTGCGGGACCCGTCCCTGCCAGTCCCGGTTTCAGCAGCTCTGAGCTGCGATGGGAGCAGTGCTCACCAGACTTGGGTAGCATGGCGCCCTGGCTGGGGTTCAGGCCCACGCGGGGTGCCAGCAGCTGCATCTTCTGGGCACCTTCGGGAAACAGCTCCGGGACGCGGACTAGGAGCAGGGAGGACGGGTGAGCAAAGGGGCTGGGCCGAGGAGGGGCTGGGTGAGGGCGCGATCCCTTCCCCACAGGCAAGGGGTCCCGGGGTCCCGAGGAGCCAGCGGGAAGCGGGTTGCGCCGGCCGAGAGTGAGAACGTGGTGGAACGCGCTTGCGGGCAACCCTGCAGACCAGGCGGCACCGCTCCAAGGGCGAGGCCTGTGCCTGCTGACGGGGAGGTGTCGGCTGCCCACCATAGAGCTGCAGCCAGACGTTCCGAACGTCCCCCTTCTGCGTCTCGAAGTACATCACGGCGAAGTTCTCGTAGTCGGTGAAAGGCACGCGGATGTCAGTCTGGGCCATGGCTGAGAGCGGGGGAGAGCAGGTGACTGCGCGCACCCTGGACCTCCAGCGGGAAGCCCCGCCCCATGCCAATCAGGCAGAATGCAGGGACCCCCCACATACACACACCCCTGCTGCCCACCTGTGGGCCACAGCCATCTCACCTGGGTTGCTGAACTGTCCGTCCACTGCGCCCTTGCTGAAGGTCGTGTCTATCTTCTGGCACCCACCGTCTGGCCTGGGGAGGAGCTGCCCACACCTGAGCCATGGCCCTGCCATGCCCAGGCCCAGGGCCTGCCTTGCCGGTGTCCTGAGGACACTGCCCTGGCAGAACCTAGCAGGGTCCCCTGTTCACCCTCGCAACACCCTTTCAGGACACAGTGCTTTGTCTTGCAGGTAAGGGAAGTCCTGGGGGTGAGGCAGCAGTGTGGTGTTCAGGGCCTTCCGGTCCCCTCTCCACACACACAGACATGTGCAGTCACTCTGGCCTCAACTCCAGGCCTCTGGAGGGCTTGCAGCTGCCTGACTCCCTCTGGGGAGCAGGTGTGCTGTGGCTCCCATTCGGGTCTTGGCCACCCAGGCCATCAGCACGGTGTCAGTCCCCTGGTATGTCAGGGATACCTCTGGTTCCTGCTGGCCTTCACATGGCCTCACACTAGACTTTGTCTCAGGTGAATCACCTGAACTGCAAGTGAGGCTGGTGGAGTCACTTACGTGGGATACCCAAACTTGACATCCAGGTCGCCATTGGCCAAGAGGGTCACTAAAACCATGGGCATCTTCATGTCATCCTTGGAGTCCTGGAAGCTCTGGTCATCTGACACAGCTCCGACTATGTACCAGATGCCCTGGAACTGCAGGGCAGAGCAGGAGGGCTGGGAAGTGGCCTGCACCCTGAGTCCAAGCCTACCATGTCCTTCCCTGCTACCCAGTGCTCATGACCTCTCACGGACCAACCCTGACCCAGGGCTACGGGACAAGTCCCCAGGCAGTGTTGGTGAGCACAATCCAAACGCTGAGCCAGAGGTCTGCTGTCCTCCCCAACCCACTCCATCCTGGTCTGATGGGGCAGGTGTCAGGGAGGGCCTTGCCTGAGGCCCCAGGCCCTGCTGAGCCTGGATCAGAGAGGGTGTGGTGAGGAGAAGCAAGTTGGGTAGGATCATCCATGCAGAGGGAAGAGCAGGTGTGGGCGCACCTTAGTGGCATCGAAGTTGTCCTGGATGGGGACCTGGGCCCAGCCTGGGGACACCCTGAGCAGGACGAGGAGGGAGCTGGTCAGCAGAGCCTGCAGCATTCTGTCAGGTCCTCAGGGTGCAGAGCAGGACAGGAGAACTGGGGTGGCCTCTGCCAGTGGGACTTTTATGCCCCTCAGATGCCCTGGGGCAGCTGGCTGGCTGGCCTGGGACGAAGCCCACTGCGATAAGCTCCCTATCCAGTTGCACCTGGTAGCACCTGGCCCAGCTGCTTCCACCCAACCCCGCCCTGCCAGCCTGGTGTTTCCTGTGGGCTGGGCTGGGCGTGTGGCAGCTGGGGACAGGTAGTCCTGGAAGCCACTGGGCCAAGGGCTGACTGACAGACCACCTGCCCTGCCTCTGTGACTTCTAGCCCCTCTGGGATGTGTGCCCCAGCCTTCAGCTCAGGCACAGCCCAGGTCTCCTCCTCCTGGAGGCCCACCTAGAGGCCCACCTCAAGACTGGGCCTCGAGCTTGCACATTGTAAACTAAACTAGGAGGGCCAGGGACAGGATCCTGGGAGGGGCCACCCTGGTGGGTATGTGAGGGAGAGGGGGTGGGCAGGGGGCTGGCCCCACAGTGTGGCTTGGTGTCCGGACTTGGGTGAGTGGGCGGGCTGCATGCTCTGGAAGCCCAGGCCAGGGGCAGTGGAACTCTGGAGCAGAAGTGTGGGTGGCTTATCCCCAGCTTGCTCTGTCAGTCTTTCCCAGCAAGGGCCACAGATTCTCTAGCACCTTACAAACAAATGTTCCTTTCTGTGCCTTCCCAAACCTTGCTTAATCTGAGTGCACTAATCCCAAACCTTGAAAAACCTATCTGATTCAAAGCGCCGTGGGCCCTTCCTGCTCAGGGGTGATGGGGCAGGGTGGGGGTGGACACCTGCCTAAGGGATTAGCTGCTAAATGACCCCCACCAACCTATAAATCGGCTTCGCTGAGGTCACAGCCATATGCAGGTAGAGGGCAGTGCTGGGCATTCTTCCTTAGCTGTCCTAACTCAAGAGCAAACGCCAACTTTGGGGACCTCATGCTGATGGTTTATAGGAGGCGACTGGTGAACCAGGTGTCAGAGGACAGATAGGCAGGAGTCAGGCTCTGATTTGCTTCCAGAGTTTATTTCTCAGGTCTGGGATAAAGCCCCAGGGTGCAGAAGTGCTTTGGGGAGCCAGGGCTGCGGTCTTGAAGGAAGGAGCTGAGCAGGGCAGTCCTGAGCCTGGGTCACCTGGCCGGGAGGACAGGACCCCCTGGTAGTGCAGGAAACATCCTGCCCCCGCCCTGGGCCCAGGCTGAACTTCTAGTGTGGGACTCCTTCCTGGGGGTCCCTCCAGAGCCTGGTCCCTATGGTCTTAGCAAATGCACGAACAGAGTCCCTGACCTCCCCCACCCCGCCCCATGCTGTCCACTCCGTTCCCTACCCTCCACTCTGGCCTTGGTTCCCCAGAGAACCTCCTGCCCTGCCTCCAGGCCTTCCTAGCCCAGGAGCCAAAGATCCCTACTGGGGTGGGTCCTGCAGGTGGAGCCCTCTCCTTTCCACCTGGGACCTACTCTCCTGGTCCTTGGGAATCAGCCTTAACCTGGTGGGTGGGTGGGGGCAGGTCTTCCTTCTAATGGCTGCAGCCGGAAGTCTGGTCTGCTCTGGGAGCTCCTGCCCCTACCCGCAACCGCGACCCACGAGGTGGCGGTGCTGAATGTGTGGTGGTGCGTGGGTCATGGGTGGCTGGTCTGCCACACCTCACTCACCTATTCTTGCTCCTTCAAGCACTTATCTGCCAAGAAAGAAGCCCGGGGACGGGGGAGCATCGTCAGTGCCACAGGCTTGGCCCATCCTCCTGTCTGGGCTTCCTGCCCCTCTCCTCATTAGAGGAACCTGCCCTCAAGGCCCCGCAGAGCTGGTCTTGATGGAGACCCCAAACTGCAGGCTTCATCCCACCCCTCCCCCAACCCTTATGGCACCCCCATGAGGAACTGGGGCCTCTGCGTCCTTGTGGCTGGCAGACAGAGTGCTTGGTGTCCTTTGGGAAGGGTTCCTAGTGAAGGGGCCTGCAGGCAGAGTGTATGGGGTATGGGAAGACTGAGAGCCCCTGACACCCCTGGATTGCGGGCAGGTCAGCCGGTGGAAGGGCAGGGCCAACCTCTCCCCTAGCCCATCCCATCCTGTCCCAGTCAGGGCACTGCCACCCTGATCTGACTGTAATCCCTCCCCAGCAGATGAGCCTCCCTCACCATTCCGGGGCAGGAAGACAATGGTGTCCTCTGTGAAGCCATGGACCTTGCAAAAGTTGGCAAACTTCTCCTTCAGCTCAGCCCTTGGGGTCTGAGTGCGGCCTGGGGGCAGAGAGGGAGCCAGCCTTGGTGGGGAAGCCTTCTGCCCTGCCCACCCTGCATCTTGGGGACCCCTCCCTGAGACCCCTCTAGGGGCAGGCATCTGTTCTGTGCTGACCTCATGCCAGGCCAGGCCAGGGGTACCTCTGTGGGAGCCTGTGGAGTGGGGGACCTACTGTACAGCGTGGCCATGCGGAAGTCCTGGCCGGGGCCCTTGGTGCCCCGGCTGACCAGCAGCGCGTACTCCTTGTAGTTGGTCTCCACCACTGACACCGAGTGGGTGCTGCCCCAGTCTGGGAACCCAAGAGAGAAGCCTGGTTGGGGACACCTGCCTCTGCTCGGGGGAAGGGTGTCTGCTATGGGAGGGGTTGTGGGTGTGCCACCTCTGGCTGGTGCTCCCCTGTTCCCTCCCCAGTTCAGCCCAGCCAGCTCCTGGCTTCCTGCCTGCCCAGCCCGGCAACTGTGTTCTCAAACCAAAGTCCTGGGGATGAAACACGCAGGATCAGAAAACCATGAGCTCGTGGTCCAGTGTCAAGACTCTTGGCCAGCAGGGCAGGGCAGATGGAACTGCAGGGGGCCTGTGGGTGCCCTAGCTGGGCAGAGGACTGGGAAAAGCCCCCAGCAGGGAGGGGCCGGCACAGCATGAGTGGGCTGGGGAGAGGTTCCAGACCCCTGAGCGGGGTCTCTCTGTGCCCCCCACACCCACGTGTGTGCTGGCAGATTCACGCCCAGGCCTTGATGGAGCTGACCCTGGTGGAGTGGCTATCCCCCAGCCAGTGCCCTGGAGGGACAGCCCACTCACGCGGGCTCAGGTAGCTGTAGGAGCCAGGGTTCTCTGTGGGCTGCAGCAGCATGGTCCGGGTCTCACACTGGTTTTTCCTGTGGGCAGGTTACCTCCGAGGTCAGGGGTCAGGCCTGAGGATGTCCCCAGACCGCAACAATGGGGAGGGTTTCTCTAGGTCCCTGCACCCGCCGTCCCACCTGAGGAAGGTGGAGGTGAGGTTGAGTCCGCCGTCCGCGGTGGGGGTCACCACCGACTTGCACATGGACAGCACCGATTTCTTCTCCCGGAACCAACTCGAGTTGGAGGCGAGGCCCGCGCTGAACCAGCGCCCCAGGAACTGCGGCGAACGAGCGCGACCGGGTCGGCGGGACCCTGCGGTCTCTGCTGGGCGGCCCCGGCGGGCACCGGGACCCCCGCCCCGCCCCCACGCCGAGCGGCCCCGCCCCAGCCCCTCCCTCCCAGGCGCCCCGCGCCCCGGGCCCAGCAGGCCTCCGCCGTCCGCCGCAGCCTCGTCCTCTGGTGAGGCGCCCGCGCCCCGGCAGGGCGGGCGGCAGAGTGCGCGCCGTGCCGAGAGGGGTCAGCGCGGGGTCCGGGTCCCCTGGCCGAACGCGAGGCGTCGGCGGGACGCTGGGGAGGCGCGGGCGGCGCGCTCGCGGGCAGGGCCTCGGTCCGCGCGTCCCCGCCAACCGCAGCGCGATCGCCGGGGCAGGCCGTGGCCTAGGGAGCGCGTCCCCGCGCGCACCGCTGGGTTCTCTGTCGCCGTCTGCGCGCTACAGCGCAGAGACGCGTCCTGGGAGCCAGCGTGGGACGTGTCCCTGCGTGTGCCCTGGGCTTGGTGTTTGAACGGCGTGGGCTATGCGGCCCTTGTGTCTGCGTGTTCAGTCAGTGGAAGGGGTGAAATGCCGCTCTCACGGCCAGCCTCCTGGGGCAGCCGCGCGGGCCTCCCTCCCCGCTTGGCCCAGGCTCTGCGCGGCTCTGCGCGGCTCTGCCTGGCACTGCACGATGTAGCGCCCCTTCACCAGGGAGAAGCAACCCTGAAATGCCCATTCTCCTAGGGCTTGTACAGTCTGCAGTCAGGGACCCTCACCTTGTCCTGTTGGAAGTCGGGCTGCACAGAGACCTGGGCCTGGGTCTGCAGGACCCCCATGACCCCCAGCAGGACCAGCTCCATCCACAGCATGCGCAAAGTCACCATTTTCCTGGAGCAGAGCAGGTGTCCTAGTTGAGTACCAGCAGTGTGGGCAGAAGAGGGTAGGTGGGCAGGAGGAGCAGAGGACACTGAGGAGACCCCTATTTATTGGCCAAGCTTGGCCTCCACCCAGGGCCCAAGGACAGCCCACAAGAGGCTCGTGATTCTGGGGGGTGGGGTGGCTGAGCCCAGCTGCAGCCTCTTCCCCCACAGGGCTGCTTATGCAAGAGGCTCCCACAGAGACAGGCCAGAGCCCTGCTGTGCCAGGGACAGAGCTGGCTGGGACCCTGCCCACCCCAGCAGCTCATGGGCAGGGAGGTGCTGCCCAGCCTCTGCGACCTCGGGTCACTACCCACCCAGGGCCAAGACGTTGCTCTCTCAAAACCTACCCATCAGTCACTCTCCCAAGGCTTGAGACCTTGACAGGGAACCAATCCTAAAGCTCCAGTTGTACACTGAGACTTTGGTTCAGAGAGGCCAGCAGGCCAGGTGGTGACCAGAAGCTCAGGCCAAGGCAAAGAAACTCAATCTAACAGGCAGGGAACTCAAGGCAGGTGTCTGAGGCACAGCCACCCCGTGACCAGATGTGGGGCTTTGAGGATGGTTCTGTGAAGGGCCCTTGGGGAGAGAATGCAGGAGTGGGTGGCAAAGGGTGGGGCAGCCGGCTGAGAGGGTCATCTGACCACAGCGGGGATGCAGCCTGCACCTGCTTTCTGGCTTTATGGCCTCCTCCCTGGCTGGGGACCTGCAGACCCTGGGAGTGCGGCTCGTGTGTCCTGCCCTTCCTCCCGCTCTCTGGGGCCTGGGGTTGAGGGCCCTGGGGGTAGGTTTATTTAGCATCCAAAGCTGGGAGGGCAGTGCCACAGGGTCTCTTGCTCTCTGGGTGGTATTGGGGCTGTTGGGGGTGGCAGGGCAGAGGCCAGGGTCAGAGCATGGGGCCAGAATCAAGCGGCACCCTAGAGGGAGCCTAAGACCCCACTCCTCTGCCCAGCCTTTGTCATCCCTGCCCTGGGCCAACAGGGAGAGCCTCTGTCAGGACAGGCAGGCCTTGGGCCCTGACTCCAGGACCCTGCACTGCCCCTGGGCTGCATCAGGGCCCAGCCTGGTCCAGCAGTGGATCTGGGGTTTCCTGCAGAGTGGGCCAGCACAGGCGCCAAGGACCGGCTGTGGGGGCAGGAGGGAGAGTGTGGAAGGAAGGGCCCCTGGGGTGTGCCCCGGAGGCCTGGCAGCCTGTGGCCTGGGGAGAGCTGTGGGTGAGATGAGACCCCCAGCCAGGTGGTCTGGAACTGCTTCCACGGGTGGGAACCTCTTCGAAGAGTGCCCGGCTGTCCTTGGTGGTAGATCACTTCAAGGTGGCCCTGCCTGGTGGGAACAGGGCTGCCCCTTTCTCCTCCTGGGGCCAGCACAAGCAGGGTCCTGCCCCACACTGCTGTGTCCCTTCAGGAAAGATGCTGCCCACCCCAATGCCAGAGACCCCTCCTGACTCAGCACCCACTCACAAGGCTGCCCAGGCCAGACTGGCCACACTGCAAACTTGGGACACAGAGCTACCCTCCGTGAGAAGGGACAGTGAACAAGAGGGGACAGGACTGTGCTGCAAGGCCCAGCTGGACCAGGCAGGAGCTAGGAGACTTCTGGAGGGGCCAACTCAGCCCATCCCCAAGCAGCAGGAAGCCCTGCCCGCAGGCCCACGTGGCCCTGCTCACACCCTCTCTCCAGTGCCCACCTCCCCTCTCCTGGCACTGGTCGCCGGCCCTTCCTTGCTGCCTGTCTCTGGCCCCTGTCCTGTGACTTCCCTCAGGGCCCGTGCTCCCTTAGCTCCCGGGCTGCACCTGACTCTCCCCTGGTGCCCCTGTCCTGGCACCCTAGAGCTTGCTCCTCATCCTGCCCGGCGCTGTCCCTTCCCCCAAGAGCCAGGTCCCATTCTGCCTGGTGACCAGAACCCAGAGCCCGAGGCCTAGGTTATCCGTGGCACTGCCCTCATCTCCCGCCTCCAGCTGCCCAGCTCCTCTCCCCTCTCCAGGCCCATCACATCTCCCAGGCTGTGCTGGACACAGCCCAGTGCAGGGAGAGAGACCGGAGCAGGCACGTGAGCTGCAGATGTGGCCGCCAGGCGGGGCTGAGTGGCCCAGGACTGGGGAGCAAGCACATCTGCCTGGCTGCTCTGGACACCAGTTTCTTTGGGTCACAGGGAATGTGTCCTTGAGAAGTCACTGAGGCCATCCCCCTGCCTCTGGCCCAGGCCTGTGTTCCCAGACCGAGTCCCAGCCTAGTCCTGGAGGGGAACGGCTTCTTCCTTAGGGGTGGGCCGGGGTCTTTGAGGCAGGCAGTGACAGTCCCAGCCCCCGTGCCATGTCCCCAGAGAGAGTTTGCTCTCCAGGACCCCGGCTGTTCCAACACCTGGTGAGCCCTGCGTCTGACTGTCCACTGGCCGTGACCTACTTTCCAGGGCCTCCTTGGCCCCACCCACTTGTGCTTGGCAGTTAGTGTCCCCTGCTCTGGCTGTGGGTAGTGGTTGTGGAAAGGGGATTTGGGGGACATAGGTGGTCAGGGGTGGCCCCTGGACCCTCTGTGTCGGGCCCACCTAGCCTGCCTTTTGTCCTGCCCAGAAATGCTCTCTGAGGGCTTTTGGAAGGAGAGGCAGTGCCCTGGTCCACCAAGAAGCTGCTGGGTGGAATATTCTGGGCTCTGAAAGCCGGGCAGGGTGGGGGTGTTGGCCAGCAGCACCACAGGCTAGGGGGGGCAGTGCAGCTTGGGCCCCAGGCCCTCTGTGTCAAGAGAACGCTCTGACTTAAGGGGGCTGTGCTGGCAGCACCCCAGGCCCTGTGAGTCTTGGCTGCTCCTCTCCAAGTGCGGCCTCTATCATGCCCCGTCTGTCAGGCTAGCTTCTGCTGACGCTGGACATAGCCATCCCTCCATCTGCCCTCCCAGACTTTCTTGCACAGCCCTGGAGAGTGGCCTGTCCAGGAGTGGGGCAGGGGCAGGGGGCCTGGGCGTAAGATCCATCCTGGGATTTGCATGTCTAGGTCCTGGGCGGGGGGTGGGTTTGAGGATGGCCACCACCTGTCCTGTGGCTAGGGACCTGGGTGTGCTGGCTGGTCACTTCTGGAGGGCAGAAGTCCTGCTCAACTCTGCCTTGGGAAGGGGGCATGGCAGGGCTGTGGGCAGGGACAGCCAGGCCTGCACAGGCCCGCATACCCATGCTCTCCTCCACAGCTGGGACCTCAGCTCCGGGGCAGGCTGGGTGGGGCTGCAGACCTCTGGGGCTTGCAGAAGCTGCCAGCCCAGCCCTGGTGGACAGGCTAACACAACCCCGTGCCGGCTGAAGGGTTGGGCAGGGGGCTCTGGCTGGACACCTCTCTCCTCACAAGGACCCTGAGGCTGGAAGGCTTGTTTAGGGGAGGGGCTTGCTCCGCCAGGGCTGTGTGTGTCCCTGCTCTGATGTGGGCTGGAGTCTCCAGAGTCTCCTGGCTACTGCCGGGGGGCACTGGGGCAGCTAAGGGTCCTGGGTCTTGGTCCAAGCCTGCCCCTGAGTTGGGGACTCCTGCCTGTCCTTCTGGAGTAGAGGGCAGCCCCATGGTATCCTCTACTCCAGATCCAGGCCCAGTCAGTGAGGCCCAGGCCTCAGGACTTCCCTCACCGCGTTGCCCCTTTAAGGCTAGACCTAACAGCTCTTCCCACACTTGGGGAAAAGTGTCCCCAGGGAAGTGGGGATGCAGCTCTGTGCAGGGTTGGGAAGGGACCCCTGGCAAGGGCCAGCTGAGCTCAGGCCCTGAGCGGCTAGGCAGGGTGCCCTGGTCATAGGCCTCTCTGGCCCCCGTCTTCAGGACCCTGGTGGCCCCCTTGGTCACTGCACACTCCAAGCCAGGACCGGTTCCTGCCAAACGTCATGGAAGGTGGCCCATATTAGAGGACAGGTCAGGCTCTGTTGGCCCTGAGAGTTTAGACCAGTCCAGGAGCGTGCCCTACCCAGATGGGAGGGTGGACACTGGGGGGATAAATGAGGACAGTCTCCGAGGACATGTCCTAGATCTCGAGTGGGACGCCGTGGCTCCTGCAGGCTGGGAGCCCCCCAGTGGCCTGGCCCACAGCCCCTGCCCCACACCAACAGTGGCAGAAGATGTCAGACCTCACTCCTCTGTCACCAAGGGTTATGACAGCAGCCATGGCTGAGCTGCCATGCAAAGGGCCCGAGCCAGGCGGAGGTGGCAGGGAGGGCCCAATCTGCAAGGGACAGATGGCCCCAAGGGGACATCCACCACCTCAGCAGGAACAGGAGGGGGCTGAAGCAGAGGCCAGGAGGAGGCGGGCGAGCTGAACTGGAGACAGGCGAGCTGAACTGGAGACAGGGCAGGAGGGGCACTGGGAGCCAGGGCTGAGGGACAGGGACAGGGTCTCAGTTGCTTTCCCATTCTGGAGCCCAGCACAGGGCCCCAGAATCCCCCAAACCCCAGAACCCACAGCCGTCATATTCAACAGCTGACACAGGCCTCTGGTCACCGTCCTCTGTGAGGACAGAGCTGGTCAGAGAGAGAACACGGGCCTGTGGGCACGCTTGTATGCCCCCTGACCTCCAGAGCCCTTGCCCACCCCCAGGGCTGGCTCAGTAGTTGCAAATGAAGGTGTCTCAGGGGGGAACCCAGGGGAGGAGAGGGGAGGTTGTGGCCAGGACAGGGGAAGGGAGGTGGCCATGATGGGGACACGAGGCTTAGGGGTGGCACATTTTGGGCACCTAACGTCCCCCCACAGTGTGCACTGCCCAGGCTCAGGGCACAGAGGCAGATCTGCACCCTCACTTCCAGATCCTTCTCTGTGCTCCCCCTTCCTCACTGGGCTCCTCCCACCAGGCTCTGTCCCTGCTGGGGCCTGGCCTCAACTAGAAGCAGACAAGCTGTCCCCACAGCCCCTCCCACCTTTCCTTCTGTCCTCAGGGGCCCTAGCTGGGCACTCTGGCCATCGCAGGTGCTGCCCTAGATTCTCTTCCTGAGCCCCAGCACCCAGCCCCGCCCTGAGGATCTGCTGCCCAGCCCTTTTCTCTGCCTTGTGGGGGGCGAGAGCTGGGTGCATCTGAGGTCTAGCATCTGGACCCCCAAGGTTTGCCCGTAGGGATCTGGGGACCACATTCCTGCCACCCTGTAGCCCAGTGCCCCTCCCAGTACCAGCTGTGGGCAGGAAGACCATGTGATCCTGCCAGATGCCCAGGGTCCTGGCAAATTTGATTAAATTCTCTCACAGGTCAAAATGCAGCTCCTTCTCCTGCCCTGTGCCAGAAAGGGGCGTGAGCCCTGGGGAGGACCCCTTCCCACCCTATCCCTTCCCACCCTGAGAGCCTTGGGAAAGGGCCCTCTTCCCCGGGGCTGGGACCTGCACCCCGCTGGCCTGTGGCTGTCCTGCTGCCCAGGGCCCCCGCCGAGCAGTGTGGTCCTGACCTCCTCCTTGGGGGCCTTGGTTTCCGTGGAGTGCCAGGGCTCAGTGCTGTGTCTCTACCACTCTGGTCTTGTGATTTTCGGAGTCCAACTCTGGGGAGCAGGGAAGGGGCAAGACCTTGCCCATGGGGAGGGGCTGCTGTTCAAGACCCCTCTGGGCACACACCAAGCCAGTCCCTGGAATGCCACCTGACCCTTCTCTGCATCAGGGAGGGAGTTCGGCCTGGTTGACCCTTGGGGACAGGGGTCCTGGTCCACTGTCGGCAGCATGGGGTCCTGTGGAGGAGGAGACCCAGCCCCAGGTTGGGGTGGGGCTTTGGGGGAAGGGGAGGCGAGGGCTCCGGGTCCTCCTGGAAGGTTCTGCATGCCAAGCTTCTCCAGGCAGCTCGTGCCTGTGGCCACCTGCTCTGCCCGCAGGAGCCTCTCTGGGCAGCAGGCAGGGAGGGGCAGGCGCCTGACAGCTGAGAACCCAGCCCTCACTCTCCCCTGCCTCCCACCTGGACTCAGGTGGCCTCGCCCAGCCTCAACCTCCCCCCCCCCTGCCTCCCGAGAGCCAGGGGGCCCTGGCCATAGCTCTCCCGTGGTGAGCATGGATTCCAGGCCCCGGGCCTGCTGCTGGCATCCGCTGTAGGGCAGAGAGGCCAAGACGCCATACGGGATGCGGCTCAGGATGCCCAGCCTACCCACCCTGCAGGCAGCCCTGCGCTTCTCCCTGGGAGCTGGCCCACACCTGCCCTCTCCCAGACCCCAGTGGAACGCTCCCCTCCTGCAGGGCGTCACTTCCCCAGCACGGAGCCCTGAGTCCCCATTCCGTAGCATCCCCAGAACTGAAGTCCTGTGCCACCAGCTGCCCTTCTGCCACCAGCCCAGGCCCCCTAGAGGAGTTGGCCCTGGGCCCTCCTCTAGCCCCAGCCCCCTGGGTCCCAGGCTTGGCTGGCCCCTGGGGATGGAGCTCACTCACAGCAGGCACTGCCTCCACCCCCTGGGAGTCCACCCACGTCACCTGTCTGCCCAGCTGCCCGTCATCTGGCCACTTTGGGTGCCCCGTCTCACCTGAGCAGGACAGGTGTGATGAGCCACTGGTGGTCCCTGAGCTTGAAGGTTGCCATCTACACCCGCGACCAGGCCCTGTCCTTGCTCCTAAAGGTGTGGCTCACCAGGCCAAGGACAAACCACTCCCCCTGTAACTACAGGGCTGGTGACAGGCATGTTCAGGCGCACGGTCCCAACCTCTCTGGGCAGATGCAGCAGGACCCCTTCGCAGACTCTGGCCTGGGCCAGTGGTGCTGGACCCGGCAATCCTAGGGAGACCCTGGCCGGGGTCAGACAGCCTTCCTGGGCTGCAGTCCCCTGTGGATGGAGGAGTTGTCTCCTGCTGGTGGGGCTCCTGAGGCGGGGGGTGCTCGCCGTGGCTGAGGGCCGCTCTTTTCCACCCTGGCCCTGGTGCACACTCACCGGCTCCTCCGGGCTGGGCTGTAGGTGCATCTTGTGGAAGGGCAAGTTCGGGGCCGGGGGACGCAGGTGTCCCCAGAGCTGTCTGGAGCCCTGGGCCTGAGTCTGCCCGGTCCCCAGCAGAGTGAGACCCATCCACAAGGGCTCCATTCTGGGTTGAGGAGGTGGGCCCGGGGCAGTGCAGCCAGGCAGGTGGCGGGTGGAGTGGGTGAGCGAGCGACTGGCCTCAGGTTCCTATTAATGAGTTCACCTGCCAGCCTCCCCCAGGACAAGCGACTCATCTGTCTCCAAATACAAGAAGAGTAAGATTTTCCCCTTACGCCTCCTTGGCAGGATTGGGCAAGGGGGCGGTAGCAGGAAGGGCGGGGCAAGCCCCCTGACTTGGCCCAGCAAAGGTCAGGGAGTGGTCTCCACCTGCCCTCTCTTGCTTCCGGGGTCTCAGCCTGGGGAGGCCAGCGCCTGCCAAGACCACCAGCTCCCAGGGAGGTCCCAAGCAGTGCCCCTTCCCCCATGCCCCAGCCCTGCCTGCTCTTCTGTCCCCCCCATATCTGTCTGAGCCCCACTCCGGGCAGCAGGCCAGGGCAGAGCTCCCAGGCTGCCTGGGCAGGACAACAGCTAGCACCTGTGAGGGTCCCCTGTGTGCCCAGCATGGGTGGCTGGCCTGGAGCCCAGTACTGCCCAGCCTGGTCTGGGGTCACAGCCTCTGTGCTCACCACCCCCACCTGGGAGCAGGCCGAGCTGTTCCCTGGCCTCTGGGACAGGCGAGGAGGGACAGAGTGTGCTGTGCTGGGGCTGGGCAGCACCAGCCTACTCTGCACACAGGTTCAAGGCCACCGTCCCCCGCCCCACAAACCTCCTCTTCCTTAGGGGCTGGGGTTGTGGCGCAGTGGTAGTGTGCTCGCCTAGCACGCGTGAGGCACTGGGTTTGATCCTCAGCACCACATAAAAATAAAATATTCTGTCCACCTACAACTAAAAAATATTTTTAAAAAAATGAAGACTTGCCGGGTGCAGTGGTGCACACCTGTAATCCCAGCACTTAGGGAGGCTGAGACAGGAGAATCGCGAGTTCAAAGCCAGCCTCAGCAATGGTGAGGCACTAAGCAACTCAGTGAGACCCTGTCTCTACATAACACACAAAATAGGGCTGGGGATGTGGCTCAGTGGTCGAGTGCCCCTGAGTTCAATCTCCAGTACCAAAAAAAAAAAAAATGGAGACTCATCTTTAAAAAAAAACAAACAAAAAAAACCCTCCTCTTCCTTAGACACAACCACAAACTGGCTCTGCTGCCCAGCACCCCCTGGCCATGGTGGCTGCCCAAGGGCCATGAGATCCCCCACCAGCCTCCCCTCCAATCCCTCTCACCAGCTGCTGGGAGGGGCAGCTGCCAGGATTCCCACCCGCAGAGTCCTGAAATGAGACCCTTGGGACAGGCAGACCTGGGAGGAACCTCAGAGTGGCCTTGGCACCAGTCCCTTGTAGCCCAGTTCTCTGGGTCTGGGGACGAGTGAGTCTGGTGGCCCAGACCCTGAGCTGCAGGAGGAGCACCCCATCCAGAGACCACTCCTCATATGCTAAAGCAGCACTTCATGCTGGAGGCACCTCTTTCTCCCCTGCCACCCCCACAAGTGACTTTGCATGGTCACTGTCCTCTTCCAGGGTCTGCGCAGCGGCTTGAGTGCAGCCTGGGCCAGCAGAGCCGGAGGGTCTCGTGGGTCCTTGGTCTCAGCCACATGCCTGGCCGCGGATGACATTCAGAGGCTAAGAGGACATAGACACAGAGAAGGGGAAACTCCCCAGCTGGGGACATCCAGGCAGGCTCAGGAAGTAAGTGGTGTCCACGAGGGCAGAGACCACAAGGCAGACGGGTTACTGAGGCCCGTTGGACGCAGGGTGACCCGTGCGTGCTCAGAGGCTGCGGCTGGACGAGGTCTTAGGAAGGAGTGTTTACCTCTCACTCAGGTTGAACCTGCGGAGAAGATGGGGGCAGCGGGCAAGCGCCCTCACCCACCCCCAACCCCCACACCAGCGGGCGCCGTCACCATCATGACCCGACGCGGAGGTGTTAGCCCAGCCTTGTCCTCTGTCACCTGGAGGTCCTGGCCCTCCAGGACCCTCGTGGCCTGTGGTCCGCTGGGCTGCTCTGGGCACTGGCTCCATGACCACCACAGTTGTGAGGAGCGCGGGCAGGCGTTCGCGAAGGCTCCTCTGTTGGGGTTTGTCTGCTCTAGCTCATGATCCGGGGTGGTGACAGGAAGATTCTGGAGGTGACAGACAGGCTCTTGTCACCACGGCACCTGGGGGTTACTGTCAACACGGCCTTTTCTCTGCTGATGTGGCCTTGGCCACCTGGCCGAGTCTGTGCCCAGGCTGTCCACCCGAAGTCCCTCTTCCACCCCTGTCTTCAGGCTGTGCTCCTGCAGGAGCGTCACCGGCTTGCCCGCTCCTGGGCTTTAGTGTCAGAGTGTTACCTGCAGTTTTTCTGCACAAGACTTGCCCCCCTTTCATTCCCCTTCCGACCTTTTGCTGCCCAGTGTGGACCTGGGGACACTCACACGCTGCGGTCGAGCCTGACCCTCCATTATTCATTTTGTTGCTCGGCTTCTTCCCACACTGGCCATCGGGAGCTTGGCCGTTTGGCCCCATGTCCTTCCGACACGACTGCCTGCGTGTGTCTTTCTCTTTTCTCTTTCTTCTTGGCAATTCGATGTGTGTGAAGACCCACAGCACCATCACTGTAGTCAGGGTCTTGCCCGCACCCCAGAGGCTCCTCCTGCCCGCTGGGCACCCCGCCATGGCCTGCTGCTGCCCCCGCTGGGCTCTGCTCTGTCCTGTAGGTAGCTGGCACTTCCTGGTTTCTGGAGTGGCACCACACCTCAGACGGCAGGGGCTTCCTGTGCCCAGCACTGATCCCAGGGTTACCCAGTGCTGGAGAGGGTGTTCCCTGTTGCTGAGTGTCCAGGTGCGAGGATGCTCCACGGTTCGTCCACCTTCTCCTGTCGATGGACATGGGGTGGCTTCCAGGGTGGAGCCATCACTGGTAAAGCTCCTGGTCCTCACGGGGGCACAGAGGCACCGTGGTGGCCATGGATGAGGCTGAGCGTAGACACCGCCAAGCGGCTTCCCAGGACTTCCCAGGCAGCTCCTCTCCTGTGGCCACTGTGGAGAAGGGTTTGCTGACAGGCTGTGACTCAGCCCCGCCCGCCCTTGGGGATTAGGGTGGTCACAGGCATCCCGGCAGCCGGGATGGCTGCCACAGAGGACCCGGCACCCTGCTTAGACCAGGAAGGGCACCGGGCACCTCTGGATCCGCCCAGGCACAGAGCGGTGGGGCTGCTCTCACGTTGGACCCCAGGCCCTCAGGGCCTTCCGGGTGGGGAGCCTTGGAGGCGCCAGTAATGGAGGCAGAGATGGGTGTGGGGACCTGAAGCAGTGTGAGGTCTGAGGTCACCTGGCCCTGGCTGACTTGCAGGGCAGCTCATGGTTCCGAGGCCTCAGGGCCATGGGGGTGGGGGAGTGGGGGCAGTGCCACTGTCTAGGGGGGCTTCTCTGGCCCCACAGGACATGGACCCCACAGAAAGGGCCCAACTGGCCCCGAGCCCAGAGCCAGGTCTCCTGGCCCCGCAGGAGCCTGCTGATGTCTGCTGCCACACGGGCCTTCCCCACGCTGGCACTTCCTGTCACCACCCAATGCCCTCATGGTGCCAGAGGACCTCTTAACGTCTCCTGGCAAACACTGCCAACCAACCCTCCCTAGAGCCCAGCCTGATGACTCCTGGCACCCTGAGCCCCAGCCCAGGGCAGAGCCTTCATGGGGACATGGCTGGGACACGCCCATCACCAGGAGGCCAGATGGAAAAACCCCGACTCCAGTTAATCCACACAAAGCCAAGAAGCAGGACGACTTCCTGCAAAACAAAATCGCTTTCCACCAGCGTGCCCGCCTGTGCCCACCTCCCCCAAACGGCTTGGGGACCGCCGCTCCTCGCTAGGTGGCCAAGCCCTCAGGCCCTCTGAACTCCAGTGTGGCCACTCCCATCTCATTTGCCAGGAGGACACCAAGGGGGTCCCCAGGGCGCCTGCCCCACCCCTTGTCTGGGTGTTGCTGAGACCTGCCCTTGGCCACAGGTGGCTCCTGGCCGCTGTGCACTGTGGCGAGGGACCTCAGCAGCTGCAGCTCACGGGCAGGCCTGAGGCCCCTGCTGTGGCCGCAGTCTGAGGGTCCCCGAGCCCTGGCTTGGCCTTTGGTGCCCGGGAGTGCTGGTTTGCCTCTGCTCTGGGTTTTGCTCGCCAGCTCAGTCCTGAGCTGCCCTGGGGCAGGATCTGGACACCCCAACCTGCTGACCACGGGCCCCTCCCTATCCTGAGCCCATGGGCAGTGGATGCGGAGTCAGGAAGGCCCTGCCTGCTCAGAGGGTCTGCGGGGATCCAGGCCGAGGGTCTCCTTCCCAGGCTAAGCTCAGGTGGGAACCTCACTCAGCTGTGTCCCCAGAGGTTCCAAACTGCCCCAGCCTCAGCCCCTCCCTTGGGGCACCCTGGGCCTGGGCTGCCCTTTCCCAAGATCCCCCAAAGCCACCCCCTTCCCAGCTAACGGTCTCAGACACAGAGCCCTGAAAAGAAGGTTGGGTACGTATCCCACCCTTCCCCAAGGGCCAGGAGGAACAGAAGGACCCCTCATGTCATGCCAGCATCGAGAGGGGGCCTGCCAGTGAACAAGCAGTCCTGACCCGTGGACATCACCTGGGGATCCCCAGAGAAGAGGGGGCAGCTGCATGGGCCTCAGGACCCAGGAGGGAGGGCGTCAGGGGCTGAGGCTGGGGCAGGGACTCCAGTGTAGCTCCACAGCCACAGGCTGACCACAGGCTGACCATGCAGGCCCTCACTGTGCCCCATCTCCTGATCCAGCTGCCTACTTCCTCCAGCAAACTGCAGGCTCAGCCCTGGAGGCTACAGGGGCTGGTCCAGGGCCAGCAGGCCCAGGTGGTGATGGGGGAGCCGTGCTCTCAAGCCAAGGTAAAGAGACTCCAGGGCCCGAGGACTGGGTGCACTGGCCCCGGGAGGGGTGGGCAGGCACCTCCGAGGGCCCAGCAGCAGGGGCCAGCAGGAGGCTGCCCACCTGAGGAGCAGTGTGCCCAGGCCCAACCCACATCTCTGGACCAAAATTCCTGGACAAGCCCTGCACACAGACCCCTGGAAGCCCCTGACCCTGCAGGATCACGGAGGGGCCAGCAGGGGCCAGAGCATCCCCCAGGCACCCTCTCACAAGGCACACCTCTCTGAAGGCCTCCGTCCTTTCTGTAGTGCCCCCAGCGAGGGGGAAGGTTCATGTGGGGTCAGCAGGCAGGCAGAGGGATCCAGGACAACCGTCCAAGCTCACAGGGTCCTCGCCCACTGCCCCAGGTCCCCGCACAGCCTCTCACCTGTCTCCCGACTCTGCGCAGCCAAGTACATGAGGGCTCCTGCCATGGGCCCTGACCCCACCACAGGCAGCCCAAAGGCGGCAGGGTGTGGCTTCCTGACTATGGGGACAGTGGGGCGGACGGGCTCTGGTCTGAGAAGGTGGGTATGAGCAGGGTGCTGTGTCCCTCATGGTCAAGAGTCCAGGGCCGGGAGTCAGCCAGGGGCGGCTCCCCACAGGCACCCAGCTGCCCACAGGGCTTTGCCTCTGCCTGGTGCTTTGGGGCCTTCATACCATGAAACCAATTCGCATCAAAAAGCCTCATCGGGAGCTGGGGCTGTGGCTCAGTGGCAGAGCGCTGGCCTCGCATGCGTGGGGCACTGGGTTCGATCCTCAGCACCACATAAAAATAAATAAAGATATTTAAAAAAAAAAACCTCATTGTAGACGGGTGCCTGTAATCCCAGCACTTTGGGAGGCTGAGACAGGAGGATCGTGAGTTCAAAGCCAGCCTCAGCAATGGCGAGATGCTAAGCAACTCAGTGAGACCCTGTCTCTACATAAAACCCAAAATAGGGCTGGGGATGTGGCTCAGTGGTCGAGTGCCCCTGAGTTCAATCCCCGGTACCGAAAAAAAAGCCTCATCGTACTGACTTGGAGAGACCCATCACAGGTACAGAGGGAAATTAGATTCTGCTGCATGTGGAGCTGGGTGCCCTGGGGGGCCTCCTGGTACTTCCAGGCCACCTGCTGAAGGTCAGTGGGAACTGAAACTCTCCGGGGTGGAAGGTCCACGAAGGTGAGTCCCTCTGGGCTTTTCGGGCTCCTGCACCAGGTGCTGAGGTGGCTCAGGGATGGAGCGCTTGCCCTGCATGCACCAGGCCAGTTCCGTCCCAGCAAGAAGAAAGCAGAGCCAGGAAGGAGGCTCTGGGTGTCTGGCTGGGCGCCTTCCGCCTGCCCCGTGCCAGCTGCTCCCAGCTGTCACCACCTCCCTCGCGGGCTGTTGGAGGTCGACTTCTCAAGTGCAGCTTTTGGGGACAGGCTGCTCAGTGGAGCTGGAGTGGAGGGTAAATGACACGAAGCAAAGAGGCTGGGGCCTCATGACCCAGCAGGCCCTCGATCGGGGACAGGAGAGCCCCGGCGTGAGGGGCAGCGGGTTCTCCTCAGGATGAACTAACTAGTCGACACTCGCTGTGTGCACCAGGGCCAGCCTCCGCTCGGGCTCCAGGTGGCTCCATCGCCACCCTCCGTGAGGCCCGTCCTTCGTGCCTGGCCCTTAGCTGTGGAGGCCCTGGGCTCCTGCCTGCTCGTGGTCCAGAGGAGAAGGCCGGGCGCCCTGCCTCTCACCCCACAGTGCCCGAGGCAGCGTCGTGGGGAGGCCACAGGCCTGCGGCCCTCGCTGGCACCCGGGGTGGCTCCTCAATCTCGTCCACACCGGAGCCGGTGGATGGTGCTGGCCGCCATTGGCCTCGCTGCAGCCAGCTTCCCCGCCCTCCCGACTCTTGCCCCGTGTGTCAGCCGAGCAGGCCTGGGGGCTGGGACATCGTCCTCCGCCCAGCATTAGCGTGGGCTGTGGCACCCTCCCACAGGGTCTGCAGTGGTGGCGTCTCCTCTGTCCTCCCCGCGGCCCTTCCTCCCTCCTCCCTTCTGGACTGTCCACAGCCTCACTGTTCTGGGCGGTGGCACAGGTCACCAAGACACCAGGGGGCACACGGACACAGACATGGGCACAAGGTTTACTAGAGGCTGTGGGGCCGGAGGCCCTGGTTCGCACGGTGCTGCAGTGCAGCACCTCCGTCCCTCCGGGAGCCCCGCCCAGTGGCGGCCAGCGCCCGAGGAGCCTGGCCCGTGTGCAGGAAGCTGTGCCGGCCCCAAGCCGCCTGGTTCCCCCACACATCCTCCAAGATGCTCGTATCTGGACCTGCCAGCCCAGACCGGGGCTCCGTGTCCTTCAGCCCGGCTAGTGCTTGGGCACAGAGAGGGACACGGGTTCCCTCCTTCCTTCAAGGATGGCACATCCTCATCACGCCCCTCCTTCGTAAAGTCCCTGTGGTGGCACGTCGGGATGCACATTGTAACCAGAGCCCACGACCACATGCCAAGGACGCGGAGCTCCCTCGAGCCTGCTGGAGAGCAGCCTGGACACGGCGCCTCCACTCCTGCGCGCCGTCCCCACACAGCCGGAGAAATTAGGGCCGGCTTTGTCTTCAGCGACCATGTGGGCGTGCAGCCTCTTGGGGCCACAGACACATTGTTACAATCACCGTGACACACAGCATTCTGGGTTCCGTTTTGTTTGGTGCTGGGGGTTGAACCCAAGGGCTCCCTACCATTGAGCTGCATCCTCAGCCTTCTTTTTGTTTTTGAGACAGGGCCTCCCTAAGTTGCTAAGGCTGACCTCTGACTTGTGATCCTCCTGCCTCAGCCTCCCGCGTCACTGGGATTACGGGCATGCACCACTGTACCCGGCTAGTCATTTCTAACCCTGGAGTTCCAGTTGTATTTCTGGCTTTCGCTCTATTTTTGCTGTGTGTCCTGGGAGACACGCTGTGCTCTGTGCACTGTCACCTGCTCCCCAGGCTGGGTCCCTGGCCCCTCCGTCTGATATCTTTCTCCCTTTATTTTTTATCCAAGTCTATGGGCGACGAGTCTTTTCACAGCTCACTTGTCTAAGCTCGGAGGTGTGGCCGACGTAGACAGCAAGGGCTTGTTTAATGGTGACTGTCGAGCTCTGGCAGATGCTGACACCTGTGCAGGCCAGTCTGACAGAGAGCTCTCCGTCCCACAGCCAGCCTCTGGTCCAGGTCCAGGAGGAGCTTCATGAATAGGACCATGAAGCTGCTGCATGAGGTGCAGGGACCACTGTGCTCACCTTACCCAGGCTGCCCCATGCGGTTGAGGTTGTACCTGGAGTGGGGCCTGGGGCTGGAAAAGACAGGCTTGGCTCCATCGAGCCGCTTCCTGCTCCTGACCCAGCTGCACAGCCAGGTGAAGGCACATTCGAGGTCAGCAGAGGGGGCCTGAGGCAGAGGGCGGCTTTGGCCAATGCCCCCCCCCACCTGTGACTCAGTGTCTAGGTCTGGGGCACTAGAGTGGACATCCAGGAGGCTGGGAGAGCCCTGGCCCCAGGCCTGAGAGGCTTTCATGGGGACTGGGCCCCGTCCCCCCATATGCCGTGCCTGGACCTCATGGCTCTGGACGCTGCCCAGCCCAGACCCCTAGTCCTGGGCCTCCTCGTCCTCCTCCCCAGGTGTGTGCATACGCCATGCGCACACCGTGCCTGCACACAGGTGGGGCCCAGGTCTGGAAGGAGGAGGTGCAGATGGCGTCTCCCAGGTTGGAGGGGAAGTATGAGGGCCCAGTCTCTCCTCCAGGTCAGCTGTCCCGCCGTGTCCTGAGCCCGAGTCCCCTCCTTCGGCCCCTCAGCAGCCCCTCTTGCCCAGCGGTCACGGACTGGCCTGGATTCTCCCATGATTCCTGGCCAAGCCCCAGAGACATGAGGTTGCAAAGAGTCTGAAGCGCCTGCCCTGGGACCCAGGCCCGGGGGCCGTCCCCCCCGGTAGGGCTGGGGCTGCTGTCCCCAGAACTGCTCACCCAGGGCAGTGAGTTCTCTGCTGCAAGCCGCTCAGCTAGGCTAACTGGACTTGGTCCTGCCCTCCAAGCATCTGGACGCCAGGGGCCAGGCAGTGGCATACCCTGGGGACACAGTCCTGGGGTGAGGACAGGGGCCACACTGTCCTCAGAGGACCAGGCCCAGGGCCTGAGCTCCAAGGTGGCCTTCTGTGTCTTCAGGTGCAGACAGTGTGCAGAGCCAGGCACCAGCGAGGTCTCTGTCCTCATGGGCCACCATGCCCTTAGTCCCAAGGTCTGGGTGTCCAGGGAATAAAGGGGCTTCAGTTGTCCCCTGACCCATCCCAGGGACAGGGGGAGGGCTGGCACATCCGTCCAGGCAGCTCTCCCTCAGCACCTGGGGCACGTGAGGTCCAGGCCCGGCTGCTTGGTTCTGGTCCTGCTCCTCCAGGTTCTCATGGGGCCCTGAGCTGGGCCTCGGGAAGAGGAGTGTCCTCTGAGAGGTGCTATGGGACAACCCCCAGGGGGTGCTGCGTGGTGTCCAGCTGCCAGGTGGGCTGCTTTGGTGGGAGATGAGAGGTGAGAGGCGGGGCCAGAGGTCTCCAGTAGCCGGGAGCAGGGTCTGAGGGTCTCAGGGACGTGGGGCTGGCATCCGCAGAGCTGCTTGCAGATGAGGTAAGTGGAATGGTGCAGCTGGCCAGCAGGTAACTGTGGCTGCAAGGGGAGCCTGCCAGGCTGACCCTGCATGGCTGGCTCTCAAACTTGCCCCAGCAGAGCCACTGGCCCGTGGGCTCTGACCATGGCCCCCACAGCCACTCTGTGGGGAGGGCAGGCCCTTCCCTCAGCAAACTTCTGACCCCAAGGTGACCGAAGTGGCTGCTGGGGCTCCCATGCAGGGGTCTCGGCTTCCTGGCCAGAGGCCTGCCTGTGCCCTCAACCTGTGGACAGCACTGCCCACACTCCTGAGCTCTGCCCCACCTCCCCAGCCTATCCGTGGGAGGGGCACGGGCACCCCCGCCTCGCGAGAGGTCAGGGCGGGTGCCTGTGACCAGGGATGCTGAGCGACACAGGCCACGAGACGGGAAATGGACAGAGGCCCCACCAACACCTCGTACCCCAAGACCAGGAGGAGCCCCGGGGGCCGGCGTTGTCATCCGCAGACTGGCTGCCGGTGGCCATGGTGGAGACTAGGTGCAGCTGAGGGCAGGGGTGTCCCAGGCCACAGTGAGCCCCCGAGGAAGGACCCTTGCCACGTCGGGGCTAATGCTAGAGGTCCGTGGGCACCAAGGCACAAAGCCAAGCCCAGTCCATGGGCAGGTTCCCTGGCATCAGCCCCTGCACCCCACAGCCCAGCTGCCCCCTCACTGACCCTGCTGTGTGGGAGGGGCAGGCCCAGATGGTGACCTGGGAGGGACTCTGCTAGGGCCAAGGTAGAGGACCTGGGAACCAGGCGAAGGTGGGGCCACCAGGAGGCCCCAACCCACTGGGCTGCCTGGCTGGACTCCAGCAAGTGACATGCGGGCAGGCAGGCTGCCTCTGGCCATGCCTGGACCTGCCCTGCCTGGCTTAGCTGCACAGTGTCCCAAAGCCCCTCCCCACATGCATACCTGGGGAGGGGCTCCCTCAGACACGATGCAGGGGAGTAATGTCCCCACAGGACGCTCACAGCAAGGCAGCCCAGGGCTCATGACTGGAGAAGACAAGGGGCAGGAGGGGGCTATGGCAGCTGCCACCCAAGACAGAGAAGTGCATGGAAGGGCTGACCACTGACAGAAGACGGCCTCTGCCCAACACTGAGAACCACCAGGAAAGAGGTATGCCCACACCACACTGATGGGGGGCAGGGGAGTGAACCAAATGGAAATGTACAGCCTCCTCCTGCCAGGGCCAGTGGAGCAAACAGGGTGGTCAGGGGCCTGGGTCCAGCCAGGCCTGAAATCCACCATTCTCATGTTCCTCAGTTATAGGAGCTGGGAAGGAAAACAGCCCTGGTTGGTATCTTTTGTCTCCCCAGCCAGCAGGCTGGTGCTGGGCACAGCCCACCACTGTGGTCAGATGGGGGAACCTGAGCAGTGGACGCTGCTTGGGGTGGAGCAGCAGGGCCAGCAGGCTCCCTGAGCCTCAGCTCCTGATCTGTGCGGAGGCCTGAGAGGGGCCCCTCCCAGGGCTGTCAGGGTCGAGGGAGGAGGTGGGCTCGGAAGCCCCACTCACGTGGTCGGGCAGGCTGGGGCTCCTCTCCCTTCCCACCGGGGTCCTGTGCTGGCGCCTCCGCTCAGCACTAGGTGAGGTGGCTCAGGCCTGGCGTGCAGGGGAGCCCCGCCCTGGGGGAGCACTGGGGACCAGCAGGGGGGCGGGCTGCGAGGCAGGGGAGGGTGACGCCAGTGTTCCGGGGCAGAGACCCTCCCTGGGCGCCTTTAGGAAGGACCACCCGTAGCCCTTCCGCCAAAGACAGAGACACCTGCACCCCAGCTTTCCCAGGAGCGACTGCAGCAAGATGGCCGGAGACGTCTGGCCCAAGGCCGCATCCTCTTCAGAGCCCTCATGATGTCCCACGCACCTCAGTCCAGAGGGGCTCACCGCCTTTAACCGGAGCCTCCTGACACCCTGCCCACCGTCTACCCCCGTCCTCCCACCTGGTGCTCACCACCAGAAGCTGTCCGTCCACCTGGTCACCCACCATCATCCATCCACCGCCATACACCTCATCCATCCACCCACCACCCACCATCCATTCACCAGCACCACCCACCACCCACTCAGTCATATAGCAGACAGCTGTTCATAGCCTTCTCCAGGGCAGACGCCATCTTAGACTCTGGGACAGAATGAAGGGCAGAGACTGTGCCTCCCTCGTGGAGCTTATGTGCTGGGGAGTAGGTACTCAACAGAATGTGGCCTTGTGCCATAAGCCCCACTTGCAGTGTCACCTCAGTGAAGCATGGGGGTTGGTCTTGTTGGGATTATCAGGCAGGCATTGGGATCTGTGCTGACCCTGCCCCAGTCCCATTCCAGGTAGGAAGTGTGCAGAACCATGCTCAGTCGCCCGGGGTGAGGTCTGCCTCCAGAGGGATCTCTAAGCAGGCCCCTGCAGGGTCCCCTCCCCGAGTGGTGGCATGTTCCGGGAGAGGGATGTTCAGCCCCAGAGGGGAGGTCTCTGGGTGTTTCTTGCTATCTATCAAGGCCAGGAACTGCAGGGCCAGAGCCCTGGCTGATCCTGGGAGGTGACCTGCTCCACCTGCCCGGCACGGGGTGGGGCCGAGACACAGACTTGGGCGGGTCGAGCGGGGGATACTGTTGTGGGCAGTTACCTCACAGGTGCGTGGTTGGGGCTGGGCTGGGGGTCTTGGCTCATGGGCTGGGCCTTCTTTGACTCCACAGCCTCCCTACGGCCAATGGGGCCAGGCCTGGGCTGCTTATCCCCACCCTCGGGGGGAAGCCACCCCACATCCCCCCTCCGGACCTCAGGCATCCACGCTGAGGCCTGCTCCTGTCCTGGGGCCCTGCCCCATTGCTGACCAAGGCAGTGGGCTGGGGCCGTCCTGGGGTGGAGCAGCCATCGTGGGCCTGCCCTGCCATGGGTCCCTGGGCCCTTGCCTCTCCCTGACCCCGAGGTCATAGCATCCACTCCGGGGTCCTGGGCACAGTGCCTTTATTTGTGCTGACAGTGGGGGAGGGCAGGCCAGGCGAGGCAGGGCTCCTCGGCAGGGTCAGCAGGCAGGTTCAGGCAGCTCATCTGGAGGGGTGAGGGACAGTGGGACAGGGCTGAGGGAGAGGCAGAGGGCGGGCCTGGGAGGGACGGGGACAGGAGGGCTGGGAAGCGGTGGAAGGGGGTCCAAGAGGGAGGGAGAAGGGACCAGTGTGGCCCCAGGGAAAGGGCTGGGGACACGCCCCCAGGGTGCTATGTTGTCACCAGCCCTGGGGTCCCTGGAAGGCCCTGTTCAGCCTGCCTGCTCCCCTTTCCCACTGTCCACTGCCTGGGAACCCCGTTACCAATCACAGCTGGGAAGACGATGTTGTCCGTGGTAAGGCCCTGCCTTCTGACCAGGCAGGCGAACCTGTCCAGTGTCCAGACGGGCAGATTCCAGTGTCTGCCTGTGCTGACGAGCAGCCAGCTCTCAGCCACTCAGGTGGGGGAGAGCCACTTGTGCCTGAGTCACCTGGTCAGTCCCAACCCCCACCAGGGTGAGGCCAGGGCTCACCCAGCAGGCTGATCCTGATGATGGTCTGGCTGCCTGTCCGTCTGATGGACAGCAGCAGGGCAAAGGTCATGTAGTCGCTGTCCACCACCTGGACATCTTCGCTGAACGTGCTGGGCTCTGGGGGACACAGGTGTCAAGATCTCCGCCAGCCCCTGCCCTCCCTCAGAGTCAGCCTCACCTTTGGTGTCCACGGTGAAGTGTCCAGGCTGGGCTGCTGGGGTCAGCACGTAGGACCAAGTCTCACAGCGCTTGCCCCTGTGGGCGGGCAGGCAGGGGCAGGAAGGCCGTGAGGTCAGCCAGGCCCAGCCCGGAGGGCCCAGGGGGACACACAGGGCTGGAAACTCAGTCCCATTCCTGGGCTAGAGGTCTCAGCCCCGGACCCCTCAGTCCGCCCTTGACAGCCCTGCCCGATCCACACGCAGACGACAGCCCTTCGTCTTGGCACGGAGCCCCCAGTCCACAGGATGTGCAGTGGGAAAACGGCCTTTTCTGGGTCAGCCCTGCTCTGGGACAGCGTGGCTGGACCCCAGCCTGCAAGTCCTGGGCTTGGCCAAGCCAGGCTGGAGCCGAGGCCAGGCGGCGTGGGGTGAGGGGCACGGAGGGCCAAGGACAAGCTGTCCCTGGCTGAGGCCGGCGACCCCAGTGCCACTCCTTGGGCCTCAGGAAAGCACCAGAGTGGCAGGGCTTCCCGGGGAGTGTGCCTGTTCGGGGGGCAGCATGGGCCGGCGGGCCTGCTGTGACAAGCAGGGCAGCTGGGCCCCCGCGCCCCAGCCCCGTCCACCAGCCCTGACCAATCAGGCAGCAAGGCCCCAGGAGTCAGGCCCGAGAGGGGTTCTGAACACAGCCAGGCCTGCGCAGGTGACTTCCAGCCTCACGGCCGTGTGTCCACCCCCACCGTCTGGGCCAGGGCTGACTAGCTCCGGTCCCCAGGGGCTGGGTGTCTTCGCCTCGGCTCTCCCTGCCCTGTGTGCCAAAGCCCTTTGCTTCAGTGATCCAGATACTGGCCGGACTCCAGGAGCCGAACCAGAGGAGTCACCTGGCTCCTTTCTCCCCGGCAAGCCCGCCCGGTGAGCAGGCAAGGCTGCCTGGCCTAGAGCTGGCAGGGCTAGGGTGCTGTCCCTGGCACCTCGAGGGGCGCCTGCCCTCCCCGGGGGCTCCTGCAGCCTGGCCCCCAAGGCCCGCTCTTTCTGCCCAACCAGGCAGTGGGCTGTTTATCAGGCAGGCCAACAACAGCACCCGTGGCCCTGGAAACCCGTAGGCCACCGGGGGCTGCCTGCTTCTCTCCCGACACTGAGAGGACAACCTGTCTGGACAGAGGTTGGGCTGGGACGGGCAGAACTGATCCCTGGTCCAGCTGCAGCTGGGCCCTCGGCTGCGACCTCCTGCGCTGGGCCCCACACGCTCCACGCTTCGTGCAGACTCCAGTGAGGCCTGTGCACTGGACAGGCCTCCGGACGTGACACTGCAGCCCATAGCAGGACGGAGCCCTGGTGGCCCCTGGGAGAGAGGACCAGATCCCCAGCGGACAGGACAGCCCACTCACCGGGTCATGGCATTGGAGACCTCGAAGTGGCCTTTTTTGTCGAGTCCGAAAGCCGTGGAGAAGGGACTGAGCAAAGCCCGGTCTTCCCTCTTGAAGCTGTTGCTCGCCAGGCCAAGGACGAACCACTGCCCCTGGAACTGCAGGACTGGTGGTGGCAGGGCCAGCAGTGTCCTCCCACCACACCCTGGGCAGCCCTGCCCAGGATCGCTGCCCAGGCGGCCACCTGCGGCTGGGCCTGCATCAGTGCCGGGGCAGCAGCTGGGTCTGGCAGGGACTGGGCGAACTGGCCAATTGCAGCGGCCTTCTAGAGCCTCAGTTCCCCGCATGCACACAGGGCGTGACCAGAGGGAGCTATGGAGGGCATGGCGACCCGGGAAGCTCTGTCAGGGTCCTTTTCTGTGGGAGCCCAGGGGAGCCCACGAGCAGGGCGCGCCGGCCTGGACTCCTGGGGCAGTGCCCGCCCCCTTGTGCACACCCCGCCCTCCCTCAGGGACCCCGCACCTGTTCACTCTGGAAGTTGGCCATGTGGGGGGTGGGGGCTGGGTCCCGGCCCCGTGGGGCTTCTGGCAGGGCGAGTGACAGTGACAGCAGCAAGACATGCCAAGGGCCCATCCTGGCAGCCACTGGCCCCAGAGGGCTCTTCAGGGCTGGCCTGGCAGGTGTCCCCCCCAAGGGGGCGTGGCAGGAGAGCTGGGTGTGGAGGATGTCTTGGGGGAGGCCAGGCAGGCAGAGGCCTCCCCAGACCTGGCCTGCCCAGGGTTCCCTGAGTCCCGGGCAGCAGGGGGAAGGCTGCTGGGCCTGTCCTGGGCCTGGGCTTGGATCCCTCTGTGCCCTTGGCCCCCTTTCAAGTGTCCCACAAAGGGAGGCGTCAGAGGCCCCCACCTAGCCCGGCCCTGAGGACCATCCCCACCACAGAACGTCCTGTCCCAGGCAGAGAGCGTGACTGGTGCAGTCCCGATGGGGATCTGCCCACAGAGCCGCCTGCCAGCCCCCCAGAACTCCACAATGACCCCTGACCCGACATGGGTGGTACGCCCAGCTGGCCCTGCGGCCAGGAGGGCATGGGTGGAGCCAGCGGGGGGATGAAGGGGACCCCAGCACCAGTCAGGAAGCCACAGGGTGCCTCCCAAGCTGGACAGGAAGTCCTTTTCACACAGCAGGACAGCCCTGCCATTCTGAGACCAGAGTGGGGTCCCTGGGCTCCTAGGGTGTCCTGGAGCTCACAAGGGCTACCCCAAGGCCAGGACATGGGGCGGGCAGGACCCTTCAGGGAGACTGTGGGGAGGGCACAGGGTGAGCCCGGGGCACAGGGTCTGACAGGGAGGAGGCCCTGGCCCCCGCCCACCTGGGGGCACAGCGCTCCTTCCTCCCCCTGCACCTGTCCCTGTGTCCCCTCCCTGCTCTCTCTTCCCTCAGCTTCCTGCCGGCCCCCTCTGCCCTCCCCACAGGCCTCCTCCTTGCCCTTCCTCACCCATCAGAATGAGGACAAGTGGCCTTGCTACCTGCCCCATCTCCTCTCTCCCAGAAGCCTCCTGGCACTGGCCCTACCCACTCACCAGCACTTCCCCAAGGATACTGTCCTGGGCAATGAGAGACCTCTGGCAAGGGGCAGGGACGTGGGAGCGGAAGGCAGGAGGTGCTTGTCCCACCTGTGGGGGACCCCTGTCCCTCCTGTGCCTGTGAGCAGGAGGGCAGGTGCATGGCTGCACCACAGGTCCCAGGGCAGCCCCTGCCCCTGTTCCAGAGGCCCCCAGCTCCCCGTCCCACCACCGGCCTCAGAAAAGACAACCAGTTAAACATTCGTTCCCACAGATTTTTAAAAATTTTTTTCTTTTAAGATGTTGCAAACTACCTATCAGAATTCAAGGGCAAAATATAAACTGCAAGAAATATTTCTAAATAAAAAAGATGCACATGGAGCTATCGCTGTTTAACCTAATGTTTGAAAATTTAATTGGAGCTTGTTAATTTTATGAAATTATGAATTTATGGAAATGAAATGTGTGTCGATTCCAGTGCGCCATGTCATCTTGTCCCGGGCAAACAGCCAAGTCACTGTGGTCAAACCCAAACCGCAGGTCCAGACCCACAGGGCAGATTCGCAGGGTCAGGCCACTCGGTCTTTTGAAGGGTCTCTGGCGCCCCCCTCAGAACGAAAAGAAAAGCACGCAGAGCCGGAGTGAGCCACAGCTCAGCTCCTCACTTCTGTGTGGGGACTCCGCCAGGGTGGGGGAGGCTCTCTGAGGCTGGGGGCTTCAGGGTCTTTCAGGGCCCTATGTGATGTGGTTGCTCTTGGGGTCGCTATTTTGGGGCCTCTGGGACATGGAGCCAGAGGGCAGTCTCCTGTGGCCTGTCCCTCTGGTCCCTGCTTCCCCTCTCCATCCTACTTACCTGTCCTGAGTACAGCTGCACAGGGACACTGGGGGGAATCGCAGGGGCCCCCACAGGACATGCAGCTCTGTAGAGCAGCTGCTGGCTCTTCCTGGCAGCCACCCCACCCCAACCTGAGGCCCTCTGTTCTCTCTGGGCTGGGCCAGCAGGCAAGGCTGCCCCAGACACAGACAGCTGCCCCTCTTCCTCTGTGGCCCAGAGCTCACTGGGTACCCAGGGTCCTCCCACAGCCCAAGGAAAGGAGGTTGTGGGAATTGTGGGAAGGGAGGACATGGAGAGCAGGGGACCCAGGTCCCAGGTCCTGCCCCACCCCCACCTCCCTGTCTGTGACCTTGGTGGGACTCTGGCTGTGAACTCCTGGGGCTGCTGGGCTTGTCTGGGGTTCTTCCCGAGTCCAGAGCCCCATGCTCACCTTATCTGGCCCAAGAACAGGCTGGCTGGCTCCCCACAGAGACTCCCACCTCTCTGCTTCAACTGCCGCCCCCCAGCAGCAGGGGCACCCAGGTGGCCGGCCCTGCTCCCAGGAGCGCCTGGCACATGGAGGGCAGGACAGCTAGGCCTCATGTCTTCCTAAGATGAACACCAGCTCAGCCCAGCCAGGCACCAAGTCCAGGGATGGTGAAGGGACCTCTCTGTCCATCTCTGATACGGTCATCCTACCTCAGGCTACAGGGGCCCCCGGGTCTCTGGCTCTTCAACTTCCAGGAGGGGGTCAAGACCTCCTGTAGGATGCCCCTCCCTGGGAAATCCACCCTGGGCAGGGCCCTGGAGGCCAGTGGGCTGCTGCAGATGGCAGCCCAGAGGCTACCACAGGGAAGAGCAGCTGCCACAGAGCTGGGCTCACTGCAGGGGAAACTGAGGCCCAGGGGGAGGTCAGTGCCCAGCTGCGTCTAGGAGGATCTGTTTCCAGCCCCACCTCCCTAGGGAGTGGGGTACTCAAGTGACCAGGGGAACAAGCCACCTCCCCCTCTAGTGCTAGCGGGACTGAAAGGAGCCAGGGGTCCATTATGACATTTAATGAGCTCCCAGGGGCAGACGGCTTCTGAGGGCAGACAGGACAGCCTCCTCAGGAGCCACAGGGCCCGGTCCTCAGCCAGCGCTGCTCTGGTGCTCATGGAGGAGGCAGCAGGCATCTTCACTGCAGCTCCGCAGGCCTCACCCCCTCACTTCTGCAGCAGACAGGAGACTCAGTAAGGGGCAGGAGGGCGCCCTCACTGTGGCCGTTGGCTGGCGGCCCACTGCCCACTCACCATCCAGGACGTGGAACTGGTCAGCAGCCTTGCAGAAACCTGGGGGCCCAGGCAGTGGTCAGGGAGGGCAGGATGACGGCCAGGAGGGGGACCTGCTGTGGCCACTCACCATACTTGGGGAAGTATAAGATCTGGTCTTCAGTCAGGTTGGCACCTTTGACCTGCTGCTCAAACACACTCAGGACAGAGTCACTCACGGGCAGCGATCGGGCTGTGGGAGAGACCAGGCCACTGGTGCAGGCAGGGGTGGGGTGTCTGGGCCCAGAGTCTTTGTGTGGCCAGGAATGGATGCCTGTGCCCACTCCCACCCTAGCCCTACACCGGGCCTGTCTGCCGTGGCTCCTCCCTGGGCACCAGCACAGGAGGTCAGGACGGGAGGGTTGAGGGGAAGGTCTAGAAGGGCCCCTGCCTGTGCTGAGCCCGAGCTCCTGAGGGGACACAGGCTACCACACACCGTACAGCTTCACAGACAGCTGCCTCGCCCGCTCCAGGTGCAGGATGGCAAAGCCCTGGTAGTCCGTCGCAGCGACGACCATGTGCACGGGGCCCCTGGCTGCTCGGGCTGAGGCAGAACCACGGCAGGTGTCAGTCCCCACCCGGCCTTCGGCCTGCACCCTCACCTGCTGCCCTCACCTCACCTGGGAGCAAGAAGCGGCCAGGGACCCCCGTGTCTCTGTAGAGCTGCCGCACCTGCCAGCAGATCCCATCCCTGGGGGTGGGGGGAGTGGGAGGAAGTGCCAGGTACCGGGGACCCCGCCCCAGGTGGGACCATGTGGGACATCCGTCCAGGCCACGGCAGGGCTGGGGCCAGGGGCTGGGGCCAGGGTGGTGGGCCATGCCAGGACTCACAACTTGCGGGAGGTGCTGATGACCATGGCTGCACCCTGGGGAGCCACGTGCAATGTGGTGGCCTCAGCCTGGTGACCCTGCTCCTGTAAAAAGCGGCAGGCAGAGCCCACGCCCACGAGGAGCCATGTCCCTGAAAACTGAGGACAGGCACCAGAGGGAGTCCAGGACACTGAGGGAGAGGGCCGTCTGGGCCCGCCCCTGCAAATCGGGCAAGCTCCTGCACCCCACCTGCCCCAGAACCTGCCCCCAGCTTCTCACCTGCTGAGCGCTGAAATCGGCCTTGGGCTGGATGGTGCTGACGAGGGCTGGGGGCCGGGGGAGTCGCACCCTCTGGCCCCCTGAGTTGGCCACCAGCAGCAGGGTCAAAAGCAGTGGGGTCCCAGGGGGTGGCATGGTGACAGTGCCAGCGATGAGGTGGCCAAGGGCAGCAGTGTCCAGGTCAGAGTCCACTCTCCAGTCCCACCGGAAGCCCAACCCAGGAAGTCCATGCTGTCCCCTGCCTCCCTACCCCCACCCTGGGCCAGGGCCCTCCCAGCCTCCTCAGGACCAGGTACCATGTCCTGGACACAGAGTCCGGGCTGTCCTTAGACTCTGGTCCTGGTCCACGTATCCCTCCAAGCTCGACTTCCATTGCACATCTATCACCTTTAAACTATCATCACCGGTTTCGTCCTCACAGTCGACAACTCTGGGCTCGTGAAGCCCAGGGCAGGACAGCGGGAGGCGGAGGCCGGTCTCGAACCCGCGGAGCTCGAGCCCCGCCCGGGGTCCCGCTCCGGGGTGCGCCGCCGCCGCCGCTCCCCCAGGGGCGCTGTTGCGGACGAGCACGGGGCGCGCAGGCGCACAGACGCAGGCCGGTCGCCCGGCCCGAGGCGCAGGCTCGCGAGAGGCCGACGCGGGCTGCCGGGCGGCCGGCCCTCCGCGGCCATCGATGCCTCGGGGCTCGGAGCGTCGGGCCTGGCGGGCTCCACCATAGAGACGCGGGGGCGGCGGCGGGAGCGGCGGCGGCGGCGGAAGCAGCTCCGCGCAGCGCAGCGGGCGGAGGCGCCGCGGTGAGTCCCGCCTCGGCCCTGCCGCACTCGCCGGCGCCCGGCCGCGTCCACCCCCGGCGCCGCTGCCCACAGTGGGCACCCCGCCTGCGCCGGCCGGGCGAATGCACGAGCTGCGGGCTGGCCGTGCGCTGTCCGGCCCGCGGCCGCAACGCCTGCACCCGGCGCACGGCCCCACCTGCCAGCCTCAGGGCCCCGAGGCGGTGGCCAAGGGCCCGCCCGAGGCTCCTCTGGGAAGGAAGCCTGTCCTGAACTGACCGTCGGACACCTTGGGGCAGCAAGGTCAGCGACAGGCGCTCAGAGCAGTCGCTGGCCCTTCGCTGCTTGGACCGGCCAGTACAGGCAGCCCAGACCTGCCTACCTGTCCTGGCACCCAGATGTCTGCCTGGGCCCCGGGCCTGGAGGTCAAAGGGCCCCATCCCGAAGGTGTGACCTGGGCCAAGGCCTTCTAGGGGGACAGGTCTGGGTCCAGCAGGCCACCTCCCACTCCACCTCAGGCTGCACCAGGCCCAGCGGAGCTGAGGTGCCTGCTGCCCGCTCCAGTGGTGCAGCAAGCCCTGGGAGCTGCAGGGCTGGGGATAGCCGTGCTCGCACCTCCCCGGCCGGGCTGGCCAGTGCAGCAGTGCGGCCACGCCTAGTCCAGTGCAGTTCCCGGAGGGGCATCTGGTGGGGCTGGAGGAACAGTGGGGCCCCAGCTTGGCTCCAGGCCCTGCGCCTCTCCCAGGAGCTGGGGTAGGGGCCTGAGCTCAGGGCAGCCTCTGGTGGATTTCAGGGCTGCCTGGGCAGAATGTCACGATGGACGAGGGGGGCACGCCCCTGCTCCCTGACAGCCTCGTCTACCAGATCTTCCTGAGCCTGGGCCCTGCGGACGTGCTGTCCGCTGGGCTGGTGTGCCGACAGTGGCAGGCCGTGTCCCGGGACGAGTTCCTATGGAGGGAACAGTTCTACCGTTACTACCAGGTGGCCCGTGATGTACCCCGACACCCAGGTCAGTACCTGCACGTGCCCCAGAGCCCGTTCAGCTGCCCCCGCTGCCCACCTGCTGGGGCTGTGGGCCACTCAGCCAGGAAGGGCTTCTGAGCTGAGGGTATGCTCCCAGCTGAGTCCTGATTCCAGACTGGCCGGCTGCGGAGGCACCAGGGCCCTCGTTTCTGGTGGGCCCACTCTTCAAAGCTGCCTTCCTGTGGGGAGGGAGGCTGGGGCTCAGCAGTGACAGTGGTGCTGTCCTGCCCACAGCGGCCACGTCCTGGTATGAAGAGTTTCGGCGGCTCTACGACATGGTGCCCTGTGTGGAGGTGCAGACTCTGAAGGAGCACACTGACCAGGTCCTGCACCTCAGCTTCTCCCACTCTGGGTACCAGTTTGCCTCTTGCTCCAAGGACTGCACGGTGAAGGTGAGGAAGAGTCAGGCCAGGGCTGAGATGGCCAGTCTCTCTGCATCCAGCAGAGAGGGTCAGCTGAGAAGAAGCACTTGAGCTGGGACCTGGAGCCCCGGCCTGGAGCGCAGGACCCCGTGCGAGGAGGACAGCCTTGACTGCTGGCAGAGGAGGGGTAGGGCAGGACTCCCAGGTCCCCTGAGGTGCTTGAAGGAGTCCCCACCCCATGGCCTCTGTAGGCAGCTTCAGTGGAGAGGATCCAGGGCTTCCTGTATAGCCAGGGTGCCGGAGGCCACCCCTGCCACCGGCCCTGGCCAGTCACGCACTGGCTCCTCTCCCGCAGATCTGGAACAACGAGCTGACCATCTCACTGCTGCACAGCGCTGACATGCGGCCCTACAACTGGAGCTACACCCAGTTCTCCCAGTTCAACCAGGACGACTCGCTGCTGCTGGCTTCCGGCGTGTTCCTGGGGCCACACAACTCCTCCTCCGGTGAGATCGCCGTCATCAGCCTAGGTGAGCAGGGGCCCCGGGTGGGCCGCCCTGCTGCCTGCGGAGGCAGCCTGCCCAGCCCCGGCCTCCCACAGACTCCTTCGCCCTGCTGTCCCGCGTGCGCAACAAGCCTTACGACGTGTTCGGCTGCTGGCTCACGGAGACCAGCCTCATCTCGGGGAACCTGCACCGCATCGGAGACATAACTTCCTGCTCGGTGCTGTGGCTCAACAACGCCTTCCAGGTGCGGGTGGGGCCAGGCAGGGCAACAGGCCTGGGCAGCTGGAGCCCCCGGGCTGGCCCTGCAGCCACCCACCTGTGCCCCGCAGGACGTGGAGTCGGAGAACGTCAACGTGGTAAAGCGACTCTTCAAGATCCAGAACCTCAATGCCAGCACCATTCGCACAGTGATGGTGGCCGACTGCAGCCGCTTTGACAACCCCGACCTCCTCCTGGATGCCTGCGACCAGGCCACACCCCTCTGCCGCGTCTTTGACCTGGGTGGTGACAGCGAAGATGAGGCTGCCAGCCCCGCTTTGCGCAGCCCCCGCCCAGGCCGCACCAAGGAGGGCTCACGGTGCGTGCTGGATGGCGTGCTGGACAGGGGCACGCAGCTGTCAGAGCGCGCGCTGGAAACCAGGGTGGCCGAGCTGCTGGCCCAGGGTCGCACCAAGCCCCCCGAGCGCAGCGCCGCTGACGCCAGGAACAAGTACCTCATCTTCACCACCGGCTGCCTCACCTACTCACCACACCAGATCGGTAACAGCCGCATAGGGCCCGCAACACCCGGGGCCTGCCTGGTCCCTCCTCGGTCCCAGGGCCCTTGGGGCAGGACAGCCCAGAGGTCACTTTTGCTCCTCAGGGAATGGGGCTGAGATGTGCAAGTGCAGGTGGTGCTGGTCAGCCAGTGACTGGGTGTGCCTGACTCAGACCTGGGGCCCCAGTGTAGGCACGCCATGGCCCCTGGGGTGCCCTCGGGTGGGGGTGCCCTGGAGGTGACCCTGCAGCTCCAGTCAGGGCCCTGGCCCGGCCTCTCCACAGGCATCAAGCAGATCCTGCCACACCAGATGACGACAGCCGGGCCTGTGCTGGGCGAGGGCCGGGGCTCAGATGCCTTTTTCGATGCACTGGACCATGTGATTGATGTGCATGGGCACATCATTGGCATGGGCCTGTCCCCTGACAACAGGTGGGCCTCTGGCAGCATCCTGGGTGGGGTGCCTGCAGGTGACCCTGACCTAGCAGCCCACCTGTACCTAGCGCATGCCCCTTGCTCAGGTACCTGTACGTGAACAGCCGTGCCTGGCCCCCAGGCTCTGTGGTGGCCGACCCCATGCAGCCACCACCGATCGCAGAGGAGATCGACCTACTGGTGTTTGACCTCAAGACCATGCGAGAGGTGAAGCGTGCCCTGCGAGCACACCGAGCCTACACGCCCAACGACGAGTGCTTCTTCATCTTCCTGGACGTCAGCAGAGACTTCGTGGCCAGGTGTGCTGGGGTGGGCCTCAGGCTCAGGGCGGGGACACAGCAGGAGGGTGGCAGGCTCACCTCAGGCACTGTCCTCCAGTGGGGCTGAGGATCGGCACGGCTACATCTGGGACCGCCACTACAACATCTGCCTGGCCAAGCTGCGGCACGAGGACGTGGTCAACTCGGTAGCCTTCAGCCCCCAGGAGCAGGAGCTCTTGCTGACAGCCAGTGACGATGCCACCATCAAAGCCTGGCGCTCACCACGCACAGTGCGCGTCCTACAGGCCCCACGCCCACGCCTGCGCCCTTTCTTCTCCTGGTTTGCCAGCCACAGGCGCTGAGGGCATGGTGACTCCAGTGCTGGGACCCATGGGGACGAAGCCTGTGGCTCATCCCTGAGTGGGGCGGGGAAGTTCACAGCAGCCATGCCTTAGGAAGGGGATAGCCTGGCCCCAACACGCTTGCTCACGCAACCTGCTCAAGGCCATCAGGCTCAGCACTAGGGTGGCCGCTGTGGGCGGCACCATAGACACCACATCGGCCTCTTGGCCAGCTTGGGTGCACAGGACACTAGAGGCCCTGCTCCTTGCCCACCCCTACCCCTGGGCTGGAAGTTCACACAGCCCTGAGTTGCCCTTGGCCCAAGCCCTTGGGACAATCAGGGCAATCTCACCCAGGGCTCCTGTGGCTATGGGCAGCTTCCCATTGGTGGCAGAGGGCACCTGGTTTGTGCACTGAGCGCTTGGGAGGGGCCCGTCTGAAGGGCCATGTGTGCTGCACGTGCACCCCACCTCTTCAGAGTCTTGAATAAACGGCTGGCCACAGCACCCCATTGTCCAGTCTCTGTCTGCAGGGAGGGCCCTGGGCACTGCTGGCCCCACTTCCTGGTGGTGACTACCTTTGGGCCTCTCCCTACAGGTGACGGGAGGCCAGAGCAGAAGTGCTGCAGGTGTGTGTCCCTCGGACCTCCGAGGTGTGTGTGCTTATGGCTCAGGGAGATAGTAGGACATGAGCAAGTGTCTCCAGGGGGCTCCTGGCTGGCAGGGGAAGCACGTAGCTGCCTGGAGCTCCGGGGTTGAGAAGGGCTGAGGTTCAGCAGGGTCGGCCTCCACTGTGGCCCAGCAAGCTGTCGGCTGCAGCTGCCCTCAGTTCCCCAAAGAGCAGAGAAGGACTGTGCGAGGAGTGCCCAGTGAGGCAGGTCCCTCCAGGCCAGGCAGCAAGCAGCAGAGGGCGCCTCGGTCTTGCTGGACTCAGCCCACTGGCCACAAGGAGGGGCAAGGCTGGGCTTGCAGGGCCTGCAAAGAAAGCAGGCAGAAATGCAGCACGTAGAGGGACGGGGCCACAGGGCTTCACAGGACCACGGACATGCTGAGCGAGGGAAGGCGGGAGCGACAGCAGCCAGTGGGCTCCACGCAGCCCGCACTCCTCGCTCAGGCCAGTGTCTGTCCCAGCACGTGCTGCACAGCAGGCACCTAAAGCTGGCATCCAGCACCCACAGGAAATGCTTGCCACAGAGTAGCCCAGTTCAACCAGTGGAGATATGCTCCCAAAAAACTGCAGAGCATGAGCAACTTCTGAGGATCTAAGATCTGTCTCATTTAAAGTGGAGGAGGAGGGCTGGGCTGGGGCACAGTGGTAGCGTGCTCGCCTCGCATGCGTGAGGCACTGGGTTCGATCCTCAGCACCACATAAAAATAAATAAAGATATTGTGTCCACCTACAACTAAAAAAAAATTGAAAAAATGAAGTGGGAGAGGAGACTAACAGCAGCATCCATTAAAACAAGCGCTGCAGAGCAGAGCAGGGAGGCAGGACTAACATGCAAAAACAGGGTGGAGAACAACAGGCAGATCTGGAAGTTCAGTCCAGGACAAATGCTGGTCTACAACCGGGGGCCACAGATGGACGAGAACACTGACCATCCCCAGGGAAGGGCAGAAGGCCAGGTGGCAGAGTGCCCTCACTCCCACCTACGGGGGCCACGGGGAGACTCGGTGTTCAGAGAAACATGGCTGGACTAGAGAAAGACCCTCAGAAATCCTGTGCTGAGCTCTGAACAGGTAAAGCAACCACACCTGCAGCTCCGTCCCTGGGGAGCTGTGGCCCAGCTAGGACACAGAGGGTGCCTTAGAACTCAGAAAGGTTCTGTTCAGGCCAAGACGGGGCAAGCACACAAGGCCCCAGCCCTCGGATGCAGCTGTAAAACTAGGACCTTTGCGGCACCCTGAGAAGCACAGCCCCAGCTGGCGCCGTGCCGTTTACCTTGTCCCTTGGTACCCACAGCGTGACTCGCTGTGTCCAGAATCTTGAGCAGGCAGCAGCCTGGGAGCCATCTCTGACATGAGCACAGGAACGCCCCGGGTTGTTTTCTCTGGTCCCTTCATGCCCAGGCCCCATGTGGCAGGGTGGTGGCTCTAGGATCCCATGAGAGCTGAGCTGGGTCCTGGGAGCTGTCCGTACAGCGGAGGTTCAAGAGGGGGGCCTCTACGTCTTGCCACACGGACCCCACCATGGCCCAACAGAGGAGAAGTGTGACAAAGCAAGATGCCTAGAGCCCCACGTGTCTGGCTGAAGGACGGGTGGGGAGTCCAAAGTGGGGGCTCAGGAAGTGATCCCATAAAATGGTTTCTGAACACAAGGCTGGTCCCTACTGCAGAGTGATTCTCATGCCCACGCCCAATAGCCTGCAGGCAGCTCCAGGCCCAGAGAGGACCTGAGAGCAGCACGGCCTGCTCAGAACATCTAGGAGATCTAGAAGACAATCCAGAATTGCCTGACGCATGAGCAATGGTGAAAATGTCCCCCAGAAAGGCAAGACTGCTCAGCAGATGAGTCGAGAGACAGATGCTAGGATCGTCCACAAGTGTGGGCAGCGACCACAGGACACACCATGGATGCAGAGACACAGCGGCAAGAGAACAGGAGAGCAACAGCCCAAGTGGAAACGGTGGACCCACAAAGCGATCCAGACTCAAAGGACCAGCCTCTGCCAAGTTGTCCAGACGCTGCAGCAGGTGGAGATGGGCAGCTTGTAGGTGCACCTGCCTGCATCGACCAGCATGGCTCAGCGGGAACAAGGAGGGAACCAGACCACAGCCTGAGGACCGGTGGGATGGTGGCCAGAGCAAGAGTGGTCTGCAACACCAGCAGCTACAAGTGCCCCAAGCACGGCGAGCGTGTGAACCAGCACTCGGGAACCAAGTGACCTCAACAGAACAGACCCACGGAAACCCACCCCGGGACCCTCCACTAACCAACTGCTGAAAGCTAACCCTGAGGCCAACACCAGCACGCGGGGCAGGCAGTGCTGCTCTGAACAACCACAGGTCTCTGCTCAGGACCGCGGAGGCCACAGGACAGCACGACGTTAGCATGCTGGGTGGGGTGGGGGCTGTCAACCCAGACTCTATCGTCAAGGTGTCCTTCACCAATAAAGGTGAAATACATCCGTCAATGGAAGGAAACAAGTCTGCTGCCAGCAGGCCTCAGCAGCCTGAAGCGAAGGGAGAGTGGGTGGGCACTGAGCCCTGCACCGGTGCCGGGAGAGGGCAGCACTGCTGGGCGTATGGCGGGGGGTCCCACATCCCGATGACAGCAGGCTGTAAAAGTTCAGTGTGCATCTTGATCCTAGGACAAACACTGCAGGCATCATACAAAGAAGTACAGTCAAAGTCAGAATAGCTAAACTAAAGTGGAGGACCAAGAATGCTCAGACAGGTGGGCGCGGTGGCGCACACTGTAATCCCAGCGCTTTGGGAGGCTGAGGCAGGAGGATCGTGAGTTCAAAGCCAGCCTCAGCAATGGCAAGGTGCTAAGCAACTCAGTGAGACCCTGTCTCTACATAAAAACACAAAATAGGGCTGGGGAGGTGGCTCAGTGGTCGAGTGCCCGAGTTCAATCCCTGGTGCCAAAAACAAACAAACAACTCACATAACTACAGCATTATAAGCATGAAAGAGGAAACAGAGGAACAAGCCAGAGAACCAGCAGAAAACAAATGTGAAATGGTAAACTGAAATCTAAGCATACCAAGAACCACAGTGGCAGAGTGCTTGCCTGGCACGTGAGGCACTGGGTTTGATCCTCAGCATCACGTAAAAATAAATAAAGGCATTGTGTTCATCTGCAACTGAAAAAAAAAATAATCACAATATTGTCAAAATGAATCTTAAACAAAAACTAGGACCCAACCATGTGAAGACCTCGCTGCATGTACTGAGAAGAGGTCCCAGGAAGGGATGGAGAAGCACCTCACAGAAGTGCCCATGAAGGAATGCAGGACTGGCCACCAGCGGGGGTGAGCACCCTGGGAAGGGATCTGCAGGAGGAAGAGGGCCGAGGACGACACAAGGGGAAGTCTACCAGGACACCTGACCGGAGCCTCAAATGCAGGAGCAGAGAACGGCACCACTGGGGGAAGCACCAGCCCAGCCTCACGAGGACAGGCAGGGATGCACAGCTCCCTGGGGTGGCCATCGCAAGACACCCCAAACCACTGCCCTACGACAGCGCACGTTAATTGCCTGAGGTTCTCTCCCCAGCGGCTGTTGGCTTATGGCTCCTGGCACTCCTTGGCTTAAGGAGGCCACATTCCTGTCTTCTGTCTTCACACAGCCATCTTGTCCCCATGACCTTCCGTCACCTTCCCTCTATGTCTGTGTCCAAATCCCCATCTGTACAGACACCTGTCATGTTGGATTAGGGCCCACTCTAATGACCTCCTTTTAACTACATTACCTTTATAAGTACCTACTTCCAAGTTCCTGGGGGTTAGGGCTCCAACATACCCATTTTGGGGGGACACAATTCAACTCATCCCAACCACCTAACTAGTAAGCACAGAACATGCCAGTCCACACCAGAACAGGTGCACCTGGACCACCGCCCAGACAGACCAGAGCCCAGGCCCAGAGCAAGTCTCCACACTTCACTACCTTCTACTGGACAACCGCAGCACTGTCTTTACTTTTTCCCCAGTATTGGGGATTAAACCCAGGGGGCGCTCTTCACCAAGCTCCAGCTCCAGCTCCAGCCTTTTTTCCTCCTTCCTTTTCCAGCAGTCTCATTAAGCTGGCCTCAAACTTGAGACCCTCCTGCCTCAGCCTCCCAAGTGGCTGGGATCACAGGTGTGGACACTGTGCCTGCACAACCCTGCATCTTAGTGTGTTCAGCTGCCCAACAAACACCATGAACTGGAATTTACTTCCCACAGATCCTGAAAGTCCAAGATCAAGGTGCTCTAGATGCAGTGTCTGACGAGGGCAGCCTCCTGGCTATGATGGGGTAAGGATGCTGTCTGGGGCTGAGGGTCCTGAGGCTCCACCCTCATGACCTGTTCACCTCCAGATCCATCACACTGGGGATATGTTTTAAGATAATGAATTTTGGCTGAGGCAAATATTCAGTCTTGGTCCATTTTTGCTCCTATAAAAGATCACATGAGACTGAGTAATGGATGATGGACAGAAGTTTATTGTCACAGCTGTGAAGGCTGGGAGTCCAAGAGCAAGGAGCTGCCCATGAGGGCTTCCTCCTGGGTGACCCTGGAGGAAGGTGGGAGAAGGCAGGAGGGGAGCCTGCCCCTCCACAGCAGCACCGCCCCACCAGCCCTCCTGCCCAGTATCTCTAAGAGTTCCACCCCTAATACTGTCACCACAGCAACTGTCAATGAATTTTAGCAGGACAGACGTTAAAACCACAGCATTCTGCCCCAGGCCCCCCAACTCATGTCTCATCTATAAACGTAGACATTCATCCCGGCCCCAAGCCCTGACTCTTTCCAGCACCAGCTCAGAAGGGGCAGGAAGGCAGAGCCCTGCGAGAGCCAGGGGGCTGGAGGCCAATGCCCATCCCCATGAGGTCTCCCAAGTGCAATGGTGGGGCAGGCACAGGGTGGAGCTCCCGTTCCAAAGGGGACAGGCAAGGTGAAGGGAGCAGTGGGCCCGCAAGCCCACCCGACAGGGCTATCAGACCCTGAAGCTGGGGCCATCGCTGGCTCTCCTGCCTTCCAGACACCCCGAGTGGGGCTGGGCAGCCACCAAGGCTGCGCTGCAGTCTGTATGCAGCTCTCCCAGACAGCAGCTGTGCCATGGTGGCCCCATGGTCCTGGGGCCTTGGGGGCTGACCACTGGGCACTGCCCTAGTGGGCACTCTCTGCAGTGGCCTTGTTCCTCTGATGTCTCCGCACCTCTGCTATCCCTGAAATCCAGCTGGAGGTCACCACTACCCCTCCTCCTGCATCCTCACCCCTGCAGGTGGGCACCAAAGGGGCACTGCCTGGGTTTATGGCAGTACTTTCTCAACTGTGCCATGGTTGGTGGGTGCTGTGCAGGAATGTGGGGGACAGAGACTTGGGGCCTTGAGAGCAGAACCCAAGGTCCCCGGATGCCCTAGGCCTCTCCTTGGAAATACATCCCTCCTTCAGGCCTGCGCTCCAGGCCTGCGGTGGCAGGGCAGCCACTGCTTCAGCTGTCCTCACAGGCGCTCAGCCCCACGCTGGGACTCCTCTCCTGAAAATGCGCTCTCACTGTCTGCTGTAGCCAGGCGGAGCAGCCTTCGGGTCTCTACATTCTGCTAGCCTTGCTGAGGGTGACACTGCACACCCACATTGCTCTTCCCCTCTGGCACCTAGCTACATGCAATCCAAGGCTCACAGCACCTGGAATGCGGTGCTGCCTGCAGATTTAGGCACATGCCTCTTAAGTTCCACCTCCCACAAAGCCCGGGGACAGGACAATGTCTCCCAAGCCCCTTGCCACTCTGGAACAAGGCTGGCCTTTCCCTGGTTTCCGACACCTCATCCCCACTTCCGTCTGAGGCTTCACTGGACACCCTTACTGTCCACATGTCCACCAACACTGAGCTCACGGCCACTTGAGCCATCTAGGAAGTCCCAGATGCTACAGGTCCTCTCCTGAGGGGTACCCTCAGTAGCCCCTGACGGCCATCTAGTCCTTCTCCAGCCTGATCCCCCCAGTGTTCCCAGCCCCATCCATTACCCAATTCTGAAGCCACTTTCACATTTTGGGGTATTTGTTGTACCAACAACCTCACTCCTGCTACCAATTTTCTGACTATAGAAACTCAACACCAAAACCAGATAAAGACAACACAGGGACCCCTAACCTAACCCACGGGAGATGTGATCCAGTGCACCTAGGGGGTGCCAGAAACTGTGGATGGCATCAGATTCTACATATACTATGTATTTTCCTACACACGCACACCTGTGGCAAGGCTTAATTTAGAAATTAGGCACAATTAGAGACTAACTAATGGCATAATAAAAAACCATAAAGCCAGGGCACGCCTGTAATCCCAGCACTTAGGGAGGCTGAGACAGGAGGATCGCGAGTTCAAAGCCAGCCTCAGCAATGGCGAGGCACTAAGCAACTCAGTGAGACCCTGTCTCTACATAACACACAAAATAGGGCTGGGGGTGTGGCTCAGGGGTCGAGTGCCCCTGAGTTCAATCCTTGGTACCAAAACAAAAACAAAAACCCATAAAAATGTAGCATGATGAAAGTGATGCGGACGCGGTCTCTCCACCTCTTCACCTACGGGCTTCTCTTAGGCACTCCGGGTCGCCCTTGCACCTTGGGGTCACTGCTGACAACAACGGCTACAAGCAGACAGCACTGACGCTGCCATGGCCGCAGGGCCAGCGCCTGCGGGTGGTGGGCATGTGCATGGAGATGCTGGGTGCAGGGATGGCTCACATCTGGCGACTACAGAAGACGACTGGTGGGCTGGGATTGTGACTCGGTGCTAGAGCGCTTGCCCCTCATGCCTGAGGCACTGGGTTCGATTCTCAGCACCACATAAAAATAAATAAATAAAATAAATATACTGTGCCCATCTACAACTAAAAAAAAAAAAAAGACTAAGACTGGTGCAAGGACGGTGTGAGATCTCAACGCGCTCCTCAGACTGGCACACGATTTGAAAGTTACGAATTGCTTACTTCTGGAATTTTCCATTTAACATTTTTGGACTGCAGCTGAACAAGGGTAATACACCATGAAAAGTGAAACCACAGATAAGGGACTCCCATAAAAAATGAGCACCACAGACGAGTGCACCTCACATACACAAATGCCTAAGACTCAACGGAACACTAGGTGGAACTCGGCAGCAGGAAACAAGCAGTGTGGCAGCGCCACGCGGGTCACTGCAGGAAGGCAAGGCTGGCCCAGACAGCAAGTTGTCACATGGACACCCTCCCACGAGAATAAGCACTGGACAAAACAGCACCACAAACAAAACAAACTCCAGCCACACATGGTGGCGCCTGTGACCCAACAACTCGGGAGGCTGAGGCCGGGGGGCTGCAAGTTCCAGGCCAGCCTCGGCAACTTAGCCAGACCCTGTGCAAAATAAAACATGAGAAGGGCTGGGAGCCACTCAGTAGGAGGGCACCCTGGGGTCAATCCCAAGCACAAGAACAACTCTTGGCAAACCACAGAGAACAGGGGAGCTGCTCAACCTGGCAAGCACCCAACAAAAGCCACAGCACCACTTGGTGGAAGAGGAGCCTTCCCAAGTCCAGCCTCAGGCCAAGTGCCAGCCGGGGACCGTGGGAGCAGGTGGACACCTCACAAGATAGCAGTGCACACGCCTCGCAAGAACGACCAAGCACTGCCCTGCCCAGTGCCCGAGCACGGGGACCACAGGCCGCGGCACGGTGCAGTTCCTCTGAAGTGCTCTGGCAGTCTAGGAACTCACCAATGAGCTCGCCACACCCGCATGGTGACACAGGCCCCCAGCCCCAGCTGCTAAGAGGCCGAGGCAGGAGGACCACTTGAGCCCATGCACTGGAGACCAGACCGGGCAACACAGTGAGAACCGTCTCAAACAGCAAATGGATACGTAAGGTGAACTCATTGACTGTGTCCCGGCCACCCACTCTCAGCACCTGCCTTAGAGGATGAGACCTCTCATCTGCTCACAAGTGTTACAGCAGCTCTATTCACAGCTGCAGACACCAAGACTGAACTAAACAAGAAACACACAAATAGGGCTGGGGGTGTGGCTCAGAGTCAGAGAGCTTGCCTCACACATGTGAGGCACTGGGTTCGATCATTAGCACCACATAAAAATAAATAAAGATATTATGTCCATCTATAACTAAAAAATATTTAAACACACACACACACACAAATATGCTTCCAGGGGTGAACAGACTCCCTATGGTCATCCACACAGTGGACTCTGCAGCAGAGCAGGGCAGTGGCACCTGGGCTCTAAAGGAACACTGCCATGTACACTAGGACACTGAGGCTGCACCCTCCATGCACACCCACCAGCCTGGGAGGGCAGGGGCCTGGGAAGGTGGAGCTACCTGCAGGCTGCCTACATGGGTCAAAATGCACAGGATTGCACCAAATGGGGAAAAAACAGCCTTACTATGTGAAATTTTAAAAAACTATTAGGGCCGGGTGAAGTGGCGCATGCCTGTAATCCCAGCGGCTCGGAGACTGAGACAGGAGGATCATGAGTTCAAAGCCAGCCTCAGTAAAAGCAAGGCACAAAGCAACTCAATGAGACCCTGTCTCTAAATAAAACTCAAACTAGGGCTGGGGTAGAGTGCCTGAGTTCAATCCCTGGTACCAAAACCAAAACAAAACAAAAAACAAACAAAACCATTAAAGAGAAAATTCATTTTCCCTGTACAAAGAATGACATGAAGCAGCAGATGCTGGAGCAACAGGTGCAGTGACAGGACCGCAGCTTTGAGTGCTGAGAGAGATCGCCCCCGAGAGATAAGCCAGACCACCCACCCCAAGGGAGGAGGGCAAGTGGGGCTGGTGCAGGCGCACGCTGCGGTCCCACACCTGGAGGCTCAGACTGGGAGGCTTGAGCCCCACTGGCTTGCAGAGAGCCCGGGCACAGGAAGTCTGAGGCCCTGGAGAAAGGATGTCAGGTGTTTTTTCTCAAGACAAGACAGAGTGGGTGGCACCCAAGAAACCGTGAGGAAGGCAGCACCCCAACACTGGCCCTGCTGTTGCATGCTTTAAAGTAGTGTGCTGGAAGACGTGATGGGACTCAAGTTGTAGCTAACATGGCAAGTGCAGTGGCCAGAGGAGGGCCTGCACGAAAATGGCTCCCTGACCGGACTGAGATGGTGCTGCCCGGCAGGCTGTGGCTCAGAGGCGGAGCTTGCCCTGCACCTGTGGGACACCCTGGGTTCATCCCCAGCACCAGAAAACAAAAATTTAAAAACTACACATACAACCCTGAGGCTCCACTCCCAGGCAGGGAGAGCTGAGACATGTCCACATGAGAGAGCAAATGTTTAGGGACAGCATTTTCAGAGTGACCAGTAGGTGGAAACCATCCAAATGTCCATCAACTGAGTGGAGAAACAAACATGTCCCCCACATGCACTGTAAGAAAGTGGAACTCTGGCCCACCACAGGCTGGGCTCCTCCCCGCGGCTGTCCACAGGGCTCTTCCGTAGGGCGGAGGCAGACCTGAGGCGGGGTCTGAGGGACAGGATGGAGTGGCTGCTGTCAGGTTCCTTTTCAGTAAGATGCCCTTAAACTAGTGATGATGGTGCTTCTGTAAACACTGGGGACCCAGGATGTGAGTAGAGCCTGTCGCCTCCCTGGAGGACGATCACAGTGGGCCAGTCCTGCTCACAGGTCTTCCTGGAGGACCCTCTCCTGCCACCACCCTCCACCTTTCCCCTCCTCAGCTGCAGCCCAGCCCCTCTCTGCACTGGGGTGGGGACCATCCTCAGCTTTCCACTAGGTTCTCCAGACCTGTCGCCCTGCAGGCCAGGCTGACCTGCCTCCCAGGACAGCAGAGGCGCCTGCCCGTGGTCCCCTTTCACTCCCTCCCCTTCCTCACCTCGCCACCTCCACCCTCTGCTGCTCATTTGCAGCTCCCTGACCCACTGTCCACTTCCAAAGTGGGTTACAACTCTTTGCTGTGGCCTTCCTGACTTGTCCCCTCCTCTTACAGCTCCACCTTTTTTACTTTCTTTTGTGTGTGCTCCTGCATGCCAGGGATGAAGCCCAGGGCTGGCGCAGGCTGGCCACATGCTCTGCCACGGAGCTGTACTGCAGTCTCTTTCCTCGTTCTTCCTTTTTCCTCCTTTTGGCAGTGCTATGAAAGAGACCCAGGGCCTCCTGCGCACAGTCCTGGTGCTCTATAGCTGTTATATCCCAGCCCTTCTGCTATTTTCCAAATTTTATTTTGAGACAGGGTCTCAGTAAGTTGCCCAGACTGGCCTTGAACCTGGATCCTCCTGCCTCAGCCTCCCAAGTAGCTGGGATTATAGGTCTGCACCACCACACCCAGCTTCCTTTTCCTTTTTTTTTTTTTGGTACTGGAGATTGAACTCAGGGGTACTCGACCACTGAGCCACATCCCCAGCCCTATTTTGTGTTTTACGTAGAGACAGGGTCTCACTGAGTTGCTTAGCGCCTCGCCATTGCTGAGGCTGGCTTTGAACTCGCGATTCTCCTGTCTCAGCCTCCCTAAATGCTGGGATTACAGGCTTGAGCCACCGTGCCCAGCTTTCCTTTTCCTTTTTTTTTTTTTAATATTTTTTTTTATACATGGACACAGTGTCTTTATTTGGTTTACTTATTTTTATGTGGTGCTGAGGATCGAACTCAGTGCCTCACACATGCGAGGCAAGCGCTCTGCCACTGAGCCACAACCTCAGCCCTCCTTTTCCTTTTAAGGGAAAGAAATTGATATTAATGATCCCTCAGCTTTAACCTGCATTCATTCTAAGAATATATGTTACAGATAAACAAACTCCCAAACATAGAAACCCACCGTATTAAAAACAAAACTTTGCCTGTGATCCAGTAACTGAGGAGGCTGACGGGAGGACATCAAGCTCGAGGCCAGTCTCAGCAATTTAGTAAGGTGCCTGTCTCAAAAAATAAAAAGGTCTGGGAATGTATCTTGGGGTAAAGCACTCCCAGGTACCAAAACACAAAACAAAACTTTAAAACCAATATTCAACTGATCATATCTAAATTTTAAATTTCTGCACATCAATAACACAAACATTTCAAACCAGGGACTAGTGTTCAGGGAGATGAGAAAACCAGAAGGAAACCAGGTCCAACATCCCAGTACAACCATGACCACAGCCAAAACCTGACAATTCCTATAGGAGAATCCCAAATGAGCAATGTACCTAACAGAGACCCCTGTCCCTACTGTGTCCTTGGGGAAATGCAAGTCAGGATAGACCATCCGCACACAGTCAAGTCTGACGACATGAAGCACTGCAGGGACAGAGGTGTGGGCACCTGCCCCAGGGCAGGCCAGCAGCAGCTAGGAAGGGAGACCCTGGCCCAACTCTCCAGGCCCACAGAAGGCGGCCAGGTCTGTGCTGCCCCTTAGTCATCAGGAACGCAAAGGCAGGCTGTGTCCTGCAGCAGTGGGGATCTGCCTGGTGAGCCACACTACCAGGGCTTAGAACGGGCAAGTGCAAACACCAGCCACCTGCCCACTGCCCATGTTCCAGGGCACAATCTCTCCACCCCATGAAACACAACACCCAGAAACACAGGCAGACGGAGAGGGGCAACAGAACCGTGCAGCACAACAGCGCCCAGCAGCTGTGCTCGCCCCGCACCCCCGCACCTTGCACCACGCAGTGCAGAGGGTGGGGAGGGCCCACTCCTCCAGCTGGCAGCACTGGCACAGCCTGGGCCTGAGCTGAGCACCCACCCAGGCCAGCCCCCCAGTCCTGGGAAGAGCCAGGCCAGGATCCTTGAGCGCGCGCCCTTGCTCCACCACAGCCAGGCCTCCTGGGACCCTCTGGGGAGCTGGCAGGGTATAAGGAACAGGGAAGGCAGCCCCAGCTGTTCAGAAAAGGCCCATGGGCAAAGAGGAAGGCTCCAGAGGGTCACCACTGACCAGGCTGGAAGCCGCAGGCAATCTGGACACAACTCACTACAGAGGTCTCAACGGTTTAATAGTGATTTCTCCTCAGCCTGATGGTGTAGCGGACACGGGACAGGGCTGGGTATTCTTGTCAGCCTGACCAGCACAGACGAGCTCTTGTCCCCAGAGCACCTAGGTTCTCAGAGTGCCCCTTCTCTTCAGGGCCACGCTCTGCAGACAGAGGCCCTTCTCCCGTGCAGACCACGCCTCCTCTCTGTTGACCACACCAAGGGCAGCAGGCCACCCACCACACTCGCGATGCTGGGACAGCCCTGAAGCTCCCCTCTGGGCACCGTGCCCAAGGACTCTCCCTACATGGCATAGAAAACAGTGAGGGCAGTTCTGATGGGAATCAGAAGCGCCTGGCCAGTCCCACGAGGGCCCTGGGGGGAGTCTCCCAGGGTCTCTCCACACAGTCTCTGCCAGCTGAGGGCTGGCCAGCAGCTCCTTCCCCATGTGACAGTGAGCGTGGCTGCAGGCTCAGCCCCCAGTGCCTACACCCAGACTGCCTGCCCTGCACGGCTCTGGGCCAGCGCGACAGCTCCTCACTGAGCTCCTGCGCACTTGCTGAGGGCTGGCTACAGCCCAGTCAGGTCCACGATGGCCTTGATGAAGATGGCATCATCTCGCACGTAGGAATTCTTGGCCTCCATCTTGGATACAGGACAGAAGAGGGGGCAGCCGCTGGCAATGTTCATGTCGCTGACTGGCCTCTGGAAGGAGGATGAGGTTATGTCGGGCCTGAAGGCATCGATCACATGCTCCCGGTTGTTCTGGTCCAGCAGCATCAATGTCACCTGCCAGGAGGCAGCCCAGGGAGGAGGACATGTACCCATGAGTCACCCAAGGTCTCCTGTGCTCTGGCTCCCAAGAGACCTGAAGTGGCCACACATTCCCAGAGCAGAGCACTTGGGCACCCTGGCCATAACGTGCTCAGCCTCTCACTTAGGAATATGCCCATGTTGGCCCCTGTGGCCAAAGGGGGCTGCCCCCCTGCTACTCTGACCAGCGGACAAGCAGCAGCACACTGCCCACCTGGAGGCAGGCCTTCTGGCTGCAGGCTGCTTAGGGGCCCTGGGCCTCCTGTCACTCCCCCTCCCAGCTGTCCCTGCTGCTGGCTGCTGGCAGAATGGCAGAGGGAAGGGACCATCCTCCTTCCAGCCTGGTCTCAAGCTTCTATTCCTCAACCAATGTGGACCTGGTTTCGAATACTCAGTTACACCCAGACAGCTCCGTGGCTGTCGCCTTCCTCTGGAGCACACGCCCCCAGGTGGACCTTCAAACCCTAGTGCTGGGTCACAAAGCCAGCTGTCCACGTCTTGACCAGCACTCAGAAGCCACCGAGCAGACTGGAAGCCACTGGAGCCCCACTGCAGCCCACAGCCCGCACGCCTGCTGCACCCCAAGGCACTGACTCCCAGGAGCTCCCCCAGCCAAGGGGATGGCCTCTCACACCTTCTGGTTGAAGGGCCACCGTAGGAGGGCATCATTGGGGCCTTTCATCACCACGAAGAAGAGAGACAGATGTGTTCCTCTCCCGGTGCCATCCCCGTTCAGGTAGACCCGCAGACACATCTTGTAGCCATACCTGCTGGTATAGAAGGCTGGAGAGACGGGAGGGCCAGTCAGGGCGGCAGCGCTTGTCCTGCCAGGAGGCCCTCCCGCAGAGCCAAGCAGAGGAGAAACATCCACTTCCATGTAAAGGGGTGGTGTTCTCAAATATGCTGTTAGCTGCTCATGGAAAGTTTTTTTTTTTTTTTTTTTGTACCAGGGACTGAACTCAGGGGCACTCGACCACTGAGCCACACCCCAGCCCTATTCTGTGTTTTATGTAGAGACAGGGTCTCACTGAGTTGCTTAGCGCCTCGCTGTTGCTGAGCTGGCTTTGAACTCGCGATCCTCCTGCCTCAGCCTCCCACAGTGCTGGGATTACAGGCATGCGCCACCGCGCCCGGCTTAGTCTTTTCTTTTTAATGATTAAGACAGCAATTTCAGGAACCCTAAATGTTACCCCTAATCTGGCAATGCATGAAATGACCGTGAACCTGGAGGCGGGGAGCAGCGTGGCAAGAACCACCCACTCCAGCATCTGGGCCACAGATGGAAGCCAACCTGCCTCAGGAGCAGAGACCACTGGGTAGAGGCCAGAACAAGCTCGAGGGGATGTCCCTCACGCCCAACAGGTGCAGAGTATGGCCAGGCTATGTGGGACTGTGACGGTTAATCTCACGGCTGAGGAACACCTGGAGAGCTGGGGCACATCTGTAGGTGTGTCTGTGAGGCTGTCTTCAGAGGAGGCCAGCAGGCAAGTGGAGGACTGCATGGGGAGGACCCACCCTCAAAGTGGGCAGACCAACCAACCAGGAACCGGAAAGAACAAAGGAGGATAAAGGCAGGTTGGTCTGCCTCCCCTGGAGCTGGACACCCACCCTCCCTGCCCATGGACATCAGAGATCCAGGCTTTCCAGCTCCAGGACTACAGGACGAGTGTCTGAGGCCCTGGGACCCTAAGGCCTTCAGACTTGGACTAAGCCTGGCTTCTAGCAGACAGGTGTGCCGTCCATAGTCAAGCCTGCCGTGGGACTGCTCAGCCTCTGCCATCTGGAGAGTCACTTCCCCAGCAGCCCCTCTGGGGCATTTATGTGCATCTGCTGTACCATGGATCGCGAGTGTCCCCTGGGCCCATGGACTGAAGGTCTGGACCCAGCCTGTGACACTGCTGGGAAGTGGCGGAAACTATGAGGTGGGGGTCTGGGGGAGGTCCTCCAGTAACTTGGGGTGGGCCCTCAATAGGGAGAGGAGGACCCCAGCCCCTGCTCTCTGCTGTCACTTTCCAGCCACCAGGGCGCGTGTCCCCCACTGCTCTCTGCCACAGTGTGCTGCACAAGCCCAAAGCAGTGCAGCCCATCAGTCATGGCCTGGAGCCTTCAAATCTCAGAGCCAAAATAAATCTTTTCTCCTTTTTTTTCTTTTTGGGTTGAACCCAGTGGCTGGCTCATGCCAGGCAAGTGCTCTAACACTGAGATATACCCCTAGCCCTCAATCTTTCTTTCTTTCTTTGTTCATAGTTTTTTAGTTGTCAATAGACCTTTATTTTATTTATCTGAGAATTGAACCCAGTGCCTCACGCATGCTAGGCAAGTGCTCTACCACTGAGCCACAGCCCAGCCCTCAATCTTTCCTCTTAAAGGAGTGCTGACCACCACAGCATCCCATCAGTGCTGTCCCTGGAACACCCTGGCAGCTCTGACCCGCTCCACAGCAGCATTCTTCCTCCTGCTGCTCTAAGGTTCTGGTATCAGGTTCCAAGAGGGACGCAGACCCATCCCCAGGCCCCAGAGCAGAGGCCCAGGTAGAGTGCTTAAAAACCATCTTCCCTCTTTCCCGCAGCCTCTACCACATGCAAGCCCAGGTCTCCCAAAGCAGACTTTTTACACTTTGTACAAGCGTGGTTCCCACATACCCCTGCCATGCTGGCCCTCCACACCAGGTGCACTACAAATACCCAGGAGCCTGAATCACAGCAGGTCCAATCCACCGTACTAGTCCACCTGTAGAGGAAAGCCCAAAGCCAGCATGGCCCCAGCCCTGCTTCAGGAAGAGCAGCACCTCGCCCCACAGGCTGCCCCACAGGCTGCCCGGAGCGCTCCCCTGAGCTCTTCCCAAGACGGACTTGTTCTTGCAGCCTCACCTCGAGAAAGCCTGAGTTTGTGGCTTCTGCTCGTTTCTGGCCCTTGCTGAAGGCACTGCAGGATGTGCCACACAGGAGGGTGGTGGTCCAGGTCCCTCAAGAGCAGGGCCGGCATCCTAAGGCCACCCAACCAGGGGGCCTCAGCCCCTCAGCCCCAATCCCAGAACCTGCTGTTTCAGCAGCAGGTTCCCTAAGAAAACACAAAAGTGAAGTGCACTCAGCCAGGCATGGTAGCGCATGCCTGTCGTCCCAGCATTGTGGGAGGCTGAGACAGGAGGATCGCGAGTTCAAAGCCAGCCTCAGCAAGGACAAGGCACTAAGCAACTCAGTGAGACCCTGTCTCTACATAAAACACAAAATAGGGCTGGGGATGTGGCTCAGTGGTCGAGTGCCCCTGAGTTCAATCTCCAGTACCAAAAAAAAAAAAAAAAAAAAAGCACTCAAGGGACATGGTGTCTAAGTCTGAGCCAATGACTGGGCATGACCAGGGAGAGAGACAACGGCCAGGGCCGCTGCACCACCAGGGGGCCTCCAGGCATAGAGGGTGCTCAGAAGTAGCCAAGAAGGCGGCCAGAGCAGCGCGCTGAGAAGCACAGTCCTGGCCGGACAGACTTTGTCACAGAGACACACTGGCCCACAGCTGGACAGCCCTCCCGGCCCCACAGCAGTGCCTTCCAGAGGAGACCCACAGTGCCCCTCAAAAGACCTCACAGGCGGGGTGAACATCCTCACAGGTCTCCAGTTTGAGCAGACAGAAGCCAGACTTGGAGGGATGGACCAGCTCAACCACCGACACCCGAGAGAGCCATGCTCCTCCTTGCGCTGGCCCACCTTCCATCCCTACGTGCCCTCTGCTCATCCACAGTGGCAAAGGGCACACCCTGTGATCAGCCAGCCTGGCATCCAGCAGCCCCTCATGTTGCCCAGCTGAGGGGTGCCTCAGAGGTACAGATGCTCCTGGTGTTAGCTGGGATGTGCCCAGCCCTGCCTCGGGAGTCATTCCATGTGGCCACTGAGGCAGGGGACATAGGTGTACAGAAATGCAGCAGGGTAGGTGAGGAGCTCTGGAGCAGCACCTGGGGAGAAGATGGCAGGTATACGGCCAGCCACAGCTTCCTGGCGCTTCCTGGCAAAGTCTGAGATCTTCCATATAAAGACCCCATCGTAGGTGGATGCCTCCAACTCCAGGACCTTCTGCTCCAGGTCAGCCATGGCCAGGTCCTTTAGGCCAATGCTCCTCTCCAGCTGCTGTACCTGCAGGGCAGTGGTCACCACGTGTCACGGACCCCAAGCCCCCACTTCCCACACCCACGAGGGCAGCCACCCCAGCTCCTGCAGCTCAGCTCCTAGTTCCGCTCCCTCCAGGTATGAAGTGAGGCTCCAAGTCCACACTGAAGGCTCTGGGCCTACGTGTGCCCAGAAGCTACACAGCACCAGGTACGTGACACTGCTGATGCCACCCTCCCCAGCCAGAAGGAAGAGGTTTCAGCCATCAGACCCTATAACCCTTCAAGTCAGGTCCCTCAGGGAACTCAGAAATGTAGGAGGCCACAGCCCAATGCAGGAACTGCGCATGGCTGGGTGGGTAGAAGGCTCTATGCTGCGCAGGCTCAAAGCTGATGAGCCACTAGACCCCACCAGACACAGACCTTGTGACTCAGGGCTTCAATCTTGTCCTGGTCTAACCGGTGCTGCCGGCTGCAGGCCTCAGCGGTCACGGCCACCCTTTCCACCTCTCGGTTCAGGACACAGACGATGTTCTCAAACGTAGCTGTCTTTTGCTCCAGGGTCTGACACCGCTGCAGCAGCTCTGGCCCTGGCCTATTCCGGCCCCCAGGGAGGGTCTGTGCCTGCAGCAGGGAGCTCAGCAGCAGGGCCAGATGCTCCCGCAGCTGCTGCGCCTCGTGCTCCTGCAGCTCCGCAGCCTCCACCTGCAGACACAGGGCAGGCGGCTTCAGCACTGGCCAGGACAGCTGTGCTGTGGGCCTCCTTCCCCTCAAGGTGGAGGGCTATCAGGACACAGGAATACCCAGGACACTGGTGACAGATAGGCTCAGTCACTTTTATCCTTTTTCTCTGCACCATGATGTTTAATCTGCACTGCCCAAAAGTACATTTCAAAACTCCTCAGCTTTCTATGCAACTTGTTTTCTTTTTAATTTTTTTAGTTGTAGATGAACACAATATCTTTATTTTATTTATTTATTTTTATGTGGTGCTGAGGATCGAACCCAGATGGAACCTAGTGCTTCACACATGTGAGGCAAGCGCTCTACCACTGAGCTACAATCCCAGCCCCGCAACTTGTTTTTAAAATAAGAAGGAAGCTGGACAATGTGGCACACAGCTGTAGCCCCAGCACTTGGGCAGCTGTTGCAGGAGGGTCACTTGAGCCTAGGAGTTTAAGGCCAATCTGGGTCGGGTGTGGTGGTGCAAGCCTGTAATCCCAGCACTCTGGGAGGCCGAGACAGGAGAATCGCAAGTTCAAAGCCAGCCTCAGCAATGGCGAGGCGCTAAGCAACTCAGTGAGACCCTGTCTCTACACAGAACACAAAGTAGGGCTGGGGGTGTGGCTCAGTGGTCAAGTGCCCCTGAGTTCAATCTCCAGTACCAAAAAAAAAAAAAAAAAAGGCCAACCTGGGCAACATAGTGAGACCCTGACTCAACACAAAATAAATAAATAGGCAAAGGAAAAAGTACTGTTTAAAAAGCAGGTGCCCCTGGAGGCAGGTGGGAAGGCAGGGCTAGACACCACCAGGCTTTCTCAGAGATGCCTTTTTATAGGTCTGACTTTGCAACTAATTATCTTTCAAACTTCTGTAACAAAACTGAAAAATGGGGGCT